>BQNB010024423.1:4733-60726 GCA_026074375.1 Tanacetum coccineum | reverse complement strand
GTGTCGAAGGAATCTATTAACTATTTCTCGTAAGATGTAAATAATCACTTGAGGACAAGCAATAATTAAATCTTTCGAGGTCGTATCCCAACGAGAATTGAATTTGAAAATTACGTTTATGTTTCTTATTGGATGCTTGATTATCTTTTGTTTTGGTTTTGGTTTTTACACTAATAAAATTATACTATAAACTATATTATAACTAAATAATAATAATAAGCAAGACAAATAGATCTAAGATATGAATAAAAACAATATGCTTGTCAAGTGAAATGAATCGATCTTTAAATGCGAATTAGAGCTTTTAATGACGAATTAGTACCCGTAAATAAAATAATACTATAAACTATATCATAACTAAATAATAATAATAAGCAAGACAAATAGATCTAAGATATGAATAAAAACAATATGCTTGTCAAGTGAAATGAATCGATCTTTAAATGCGAATTAGAGCTTTAAATGACGAATTAGTACCCGTAAAAATATTATTTTCTCACAACGTTAGTTTATTTTGAAAACAATATCTTATGTTGGTATTAATTACTAAATTTGATCAAAAACTGATTCGTAAAAAGCGACTAGTCGAGTAATATAATTTAGTAAGTAATCACGTCGGATAAAAATTACTTTAGGAAAAGTAATAGTCTATCCTTCGGATGTCGTGTCCCAACGAGAGATGAATTTGAAATCTACGAAAGTGTTCCCAATTTAATGCTTGAATATCTTTTAATTGTTGGTTTTGATTAAAACTAAATATAAAATAATACTAAACTAGATTATACTAATGAACAAATAAGCAAAGCAATTAAATGAAAAGAACTATATAAAAAGATATGCTTGCTAAGTGACGTAGAAAGTTCCTCAAGTGTGAATTAAGGTTTTAGTTAACGAATTAATTTCCTTAGAAAAGATAATTATCTCACAACGTTGACTTATATTGACAAAAATCTCTTAAAAAGATATTAATTACTAGATATGCCGTTTGACTATTTTTCTGGATTTTGCCATTTAAAATATTCAAACTACAAATCTAAATAATCGAAGATTATTAATTAACAAACATTTTTATAATTCACACTTAATTTCCAATCCACAAATCACTTAACAAGCACTAATAAACTACTCACTAATCATAACAATTAAGCTAGTACAAATCAACAAAGCTAAACATTTTTTTATCAAATCTAAGCTACTACTAATAAAGAGTGAAAAAGATGAGAAAGTAGAACCCGATTGATGAAAACAAAACGAATTAAACCATCCACTCTTATAAACTTAATTAAACTTTTAAAGTTTAAGACTTTATTAGTTTTTATTTCACTAATTAATTAATAAAGTTTTGAGCTTTATTATCTAATAAGCTAGGTAAAAACTTAAAAAGCTTGGAACTTTAATAGTGAAACTAGTTTATAAGAACCATAAGCTCCTCGCCTCATGAGTAGAATCGTATACACCAAATCACAATTCAAACAATTGCTAAACAATATGAATAAGCTATAAGCTAAAGACTTTAATTTCAAAATATTAAGTATTTTGAAATAGAAAAGCTAAAGCTAGTAGATCTAAAAGCTTAAGCTATTTTAAAAACTTTTATAAAAACTAGATCTATTTGAAAACTAAATTGAATAAGATAGATCTAAAAAAAATAAAACATGAAATAAGCTAATCAAATAAGCTCTTAATAAGCTTATCCGAAAACTATACAAAAAGTAGATCATTGATGTACTTGACAGTAACTAGGCCTGATATAATGTTTGCTGTTTGTGCTTGTGCAAGGTTCCAAGTTACTCCTAAAGTCTTACATCTTCATGCTATGAAAAGGATCTTTAGATACTTGAAAGGTCAACCTAAATTGGGACTTTGGTATCCTAGAGATTCACCATTTGACTTGGAAGCTTTTTTAGATAGTGATTATGCTGGTGCTAGCCTTGATAGGAAATCCACAACAGGAGGTTGTCAATTTCTTGGCAAGAGACTGATTTCATGGCAATGTAAGAAGCAACAGTAGTTGCCAATTCAACAACTGAAGCAGCGCATGTTGCTGCTGCTAATTGCTGTGGACAAGTGTTATGGATCCAAAATCAGATGCTTGACTATAGGTTCAATTTCATGAACACCAAGATTTACATTGATAATGAAAGCACCATTTATATTGTGAAGAATCCAGTGTTTCACTCTAAAACCAAGCACATTGAAATAAGGCACCATTTCATCAGAGATTCTTATGAGAAGAGGCTTATACAAGTGATTAAGATACATACAGATCACAATGTTGCAGATCTTCTCATAAAGGCATTTGATGTTAGCAGGTTTAACTTTTTGATTGCTAGCATTGGATTACTTAATCTCTGAAGATCTGTTTGTTAGACTAATGATTAATATGGTTTGGAGATAGTATTAGAGATAAATTAGGAGATAAAACTGGTAGTTGTAAGGATAATGCTGCTAGGCAGGATTTTGTACTGCTAGGCAAAAGTTAGTACTGCTAAGTATAGTTAGTACTGCTAGTTATACTTAAGACTGCTAGTTCAAACTGTTAGTCATAATTAATACTGTTAAACAAGAAAATACTTTGGATTGTGTATTTTTGGTTTTGGACTAACATTTGTAGGATCAACATATTAAGTACATGGTTTTGAATGCTTCACCTCTAAAGTATTGATTAAGGGGAGGCTAATTATGTCAATATGCAGTCAAGAATAGATGGAAGGACATGTAATATCAAACAGAAGTGTGTGAAAAGTCAAACACCTAGGCAAGCCAAAAGAGGTCGGGTTACTAAGATACCTCAGTCTGGTGGTCCCCTTAAAAAGATTGGTGATGAGACTGTCCATAAGGAGTTGGGTGGCAGAATGGAAAGGGCTGCCACTACTGCTTCTAGCTTAGAAGCAGAGCAGGACAGTGGTAACATCAATAGGACCCAATCCATAGCAACACTTAATGAGCCAAGTCCTTAGGGAACTGGTTCAGGTAGTGGTCCTAGGTGCCAAGATACCATATTGGGGGTGTAGATGCTCAAACTAGGTTTGAGACTACATCTAAATAGTCTAATGACTCACCTCTCTCAAGAGTTCACACACTTAGAAGTGGATAAGACAGCATGAAACTAATGGAATTGATGAAACATTGTAAAAAACTGTGTGAATTGGTGAGAAAAAAAATGAGAGATATCGTGAGATGAAAAACAAAAAGAGAGTTGTGTGATATAAAAACAGAAAGAGTGAATTGGCGAGAAACAGAAATGAGAGATATAGTGAGCTGAAATACAGAAAGAGAGCGTGCGAGAATCTAAATTTCTGATGGAAATAATTGTTGGCACAGAATTGGAGTTGATACTGCTAGGCATAAAACTTAATACTGCCAATATTAAGTTAGTACTGTCAGGCATATCTTAATATTACCGGGTAAAGTTAATACGGCTAGGCTTAAAGTTAGTACTGTTAGGCTAAACTTAGTACTGTTGGGTGACCGTTAGTACTGTTTGAGGCATAACAGAATTTCATTAATTAAAATAGCCGTTGAGATATTTCCGCCAACTACTTTGCTTATAGGTTTCCTTGATTTGGATAAATCTTGAACTTTCTTTGTATAACAAGATTTCTTCAAGATAAATACTCAATTTTATTCAGTCGGTCCAATCAAAAACTTTAAGTACTCTCTCTTATATCAATTACCTCTACCAAACATTCCTACTCTCATCCACGAACATAAACCCAGAACCCTTATCACGACTCAATCACTCATGGCTAATTTGAAATTCTGTGACAAACACAATATGATCGCCTTCTTAGAGAAACCAGAGGGAAGTGCAGGGTTTCATCAGATAGTGGATTTTCTAAATTTTACTCACATCAATTATGCTCTTACTGAAAATCCAATCATCTATGTTTCACTCATTCATTAGTTTTGGCAAACTGCTTCTGCAAGCACATCTAAGAATGGAGAGATGGAAATCACTGCTACCATTAATGGGAGAGTTAAGACTGTTACCGAAGCATCAATAAGGAGGCATCCCAAGTTAGAAGATTCTGATGGTATTAGTACTCTACCTAATACTGAAATTTTTGAGCAACTTGCTCTTATGGGGTATGTGTCCAATTCTGACAGATTAACTTTACAAAAAGGAAGCTTTTCTCTTCAATGGAGATTTTTGATCCATACTATCCATCACTGTTTGAGTGCTAAGAAAACTGCTTAGGATCAATTTAGTAGCAACATTGCCACTGCTATAATGTTCTTGGTCACAAACAAAACCTTTAATTTTTCAAAATTGATTTTTGATGGTATGATGAAAAACTTGGATAGTCAGTCTAAATTTTTAATGTAGTCAAGATTTATACAAATCTTTTTGAACAAGCACAAAAGACAGCTTCTACCTCATAAAAGAACTTATATTGCTCCTACTCTTACTTAAAAACTTTTTGGCAATATGAGAAGGATTTCTAAGGGCTATAATGGGGTGGACATTCCATTGTTTCCAACAATGCTTGTTTAGAGCCAAATTTCTTAGGGTGAAGGATCAACAATCCTAGTTGAGTCCTATCACACACCCACCAGTGCTCCATCTACCCCACAACTACTAACTTCACCACCATCTATGCAAACAACCCATGTTGCAGAAGAGGCTGCTACCATGCCCTATGATTCATCTCTCCCAAGAGTTCATTCACTTGGAAGTGATAAGGGCAGTATGACACTTCATGAATTAACGGTTCTTTGTACCACATTGTCCAAGAAAGTGGAGAGTTTGGAATCCGACTTTAAAATTTTTCAAATCACAAACATAATTATTTCCCAATCATTGGCATTAATTACACCTGGAAAAATTATCAAAACCCTAACCCTAATTTTATTTCTTTCCTTTTTCCTTAATTCGAAACCGGCAAACACAAGTAAATCTCCAATAATTATTCGAATCACTTAAAAATATTTCCAACAATTTTTCTGAGTTATATGTGATATGAACAACCTTAGAAAAATATAAAATCAAATGTAAAAATGGTTTTTAATCCGATTTCATAATTACCTAAAAATTAGGGTTTCGAATATGATTTATTGTAAATTCAAAATAAAAATGCTCAGAAAATTTTTACCAGGTATATTATGGATTAATATGATGATAAATGAGATATAAAAATACCTTTGATGATTCTTGATGATTTTATGATTTAATAGTACCCGGTTGCTTAATTCGAACCAAATAATAACCACGATCGAACCAATCACTCCACAAACTTCCCACTATTTTTCCCACACTCCTTGACCTTCAAATCACCTGTAGGAAAAATCGTTTGCAAGCCCTTGTGAAAAATTCTATGCCATCACTTTTAGGTTTTAATTAGGGTTTCTCGGGATTTGTTTTTAGGATTTATAAATGAAAAAAAAAAAAATGAATAAAGAGTTATAATAGGAATATGCCGAGTTTAGGGGCTTACAAAATGAGTTTAAATCAGATTATAAGACTTGCCAATTTATTTAGTATTTATCCTATTTTATTTAGCTTAATTTGTAAAGTTATAATTAAATAAATATTAACTAATTTCGGCAAAAGTTAGTGTGTGTGTAAAATATTAATTATTTTCTTATATTAACATAAGGTATTTTTAAATCTTACAAAATTTTATAATTGTACATTATATTGTATTTCTAATTTTTAACCAGTTATGATATTTATTCATATTTTATGAATTTTCTTGGCATTAGGGGTATTTGGTAATTTTAAACTTGTGAGAATTTTTAGGTTTTACAAATTCTTCCCCTCTAATAAAAATTTTCGTCCTCGAAATTTGAATGACCGGAATGGAAAACGAATATGACGAACGAAACGTAACACCATACCGAACTAGGACAAAGAAATGAGATAACTAGCTAGCACATAGACCTCTTCGGTCTCCCAGGTAGCCCTACGCTTCTGGGTGATTTTCTCCAAAGAATATTTCACAAAAGGAATTACTTTGTTCCGTGCTCTCTCTTGACAATCTAGAATGGATTCAGGTTCTTCGGAACAAAGACCATTTCAGGCTGATCTGATAAAATGGATAAGATGCGACATGCAATGGATTGATAATGAGTATTCCCCTCAAAAAGACTACATGAAAGTCATCGTGAACATTCGATAACTGACGGAGGATGGCCAGGACGATACGAAACCTCTCCAATACGTTCAAAAATCTCAACGGACCGCATGAATCGGGGACTGAGCTTGCCCTTGATCCCAAAACGTTTAACTCCTCTGAATGGCGAAACCTTCAGAAATACACGATCTCCAACTTGAAACTCTAAGTCACGTCGATGCTTATCAGCATAACTCTTTTGTCGCGATCTAGCCTCTTTCAATTTCTCCTTAGCACAGCCACTTTCTCATTTAGTAATCTCGATGAGATCTGACCTTCAATCAAATGCTCACCTACTTCAATCCAGCAAATAGGGACTTGACATTTTCTACTAAAAAGCTCGAAAGGTGCTGCCTGGCTTGCATGCCAACCTATTATTGTAGGCAAACTCACAAGCACAAATATCATCCAGACCTGTCCTTCCAAGAGCACAGAGCCCTCACTTATCTTCCAAAGTTCTGTATGTCCTCTCTGACTGACCATCGGTTTGGGGATGATATGCTTTGTACTGAATTAAGACGAGTTCCCTTAGCTTTCTGTAATCCTTTCCAAAAAAAGAGAGTAAACTTAGGATCTCTGTCGGGACACAATAGCAGAAGTCGGTATGCCATGCAGTTCTAACGTATCCTGACGAAATCTCCGCCTCACTTACTAATTCCATTGTTCTTCCGAATGGGTAAGAAATGAGCAGACTTGGTTAGCGATCAAAACCACCCATATGCATATGTCTTTTTGAGTAGTAGGCATACCAGTAACGGAAAAATCCCATGGAAATCTCATCCATTTCACAATAGGACTCTCCAACGTGTTACAAACATAGCCCTTTATGATGTTCATTTGATCCTGCTGACAAGTCATACATTTGGATACAATTAGCCAAATCTTGTTTCATGTCATTCCACCAAATTACTGTTTCATATCTCTGTACATCTTGGTTGAACCTGGATGATAGTAAAATGCGAGAAAAACTATGTGCTTCCGTCTTAACCTTCTCGCGAGTGCCTGATCATTAGGAACACATAGCCTATCTTCAAACCACACAACACCGTCATCATCAACACTGAACTCCGTATGTTTACCGTCTTCAACATTTTGCACAATAGCCCACAACTCACCGTCGTCTCTTTGAGTTTCTTTGATCTGTAGCATGAGGTTAGACTCTATCCTCATACTCGCCCAATAGCCACCAGAACCTCGTACACATAGCTTCAATCCAAACGACTCTACATCACGAAGGATTTTGGAATCAAAAAAGTGATCATCCCAGGATTTCGACTAAGCTGCGTCGGCAACCACATTAGCCTTGCAGGATGGTACTGGATGGAGAGAGAGAGAGAGATGTGGATCTTTCCTTCAACAGTTCCAACCATCTTCTCTGTCTCATGTTAAGTTCTCGCATGAGTAAAAATATATTTGGAGATCTTATGATCTGTAAAATATATCACAAGCTTAACCATCAGTTTGTGTCTCCAGATCTTCATTGCAAAAACTCACGGCAGCTAATTCAAGATCAAGGGGTTGGGGATAATTACCTTCATAAGGCTTCAGCATGTCTTGAAGCTGTAGGCGATCACCTTCCATGTTGCATCCAAAACCACCTCTACACCATCTCACGCGCTCGCTCCGATGCATCACTGTATATCTGAAACCACCGCGAACTGATGGGATGAGTCAATATATAGCAGACACCAATCTCTGTTTCAATTCCTCAAACTACGCATCCGACGATCATTCGTCCACTACAAACTTTAACCTTTTCTCATATGTTGCGGGTGAGAGGTAAAGCTAAATCGGGAGAAGAAACCTCAACAAAACTCTGGTAATAAGCCAGCAAGCCCCAGGAAAATTCTCACTCCGTCACGTGTAGGTCTCGGCCATTTGGTGATAGCTTAAACCTTTGATGACTCCATAATGATTGCCGTCTGACTTCGCTAGCTCATCTCTCTCTGCTCACTCTGGAAAGCGACTTGCATGTAACCAGAACTGCACTTCGAAAACTTGCATACAACTTTCTTCTGTCTAGGATTCTCCCAACACAATATCCGTAGATGTCGCCTCATGTCTTCTTATGACTTGGAGGTAAAAGAGGATGCCGTCGATTGAAAACAATACGGAACTTATCAAGGTAACTCGTGGAAAATTCGGTTCATCAAATTCCATAAACACAGGCAGGTAGTCATTAGTCCAGGACCGAAGGGCATAAACAATGAAACTCGTTAGTGGACTTACGCGTACGAAAAGCAGTTTTAGAAATATCCTGCTCTCTCACACGTAGCTGATGTCTCAAACTGCTCGCAGACACATCCCTTAACTCCTCACTTAGAAAAATAATTGACCTTGTAGTTGGTTCACTCTCTCATAACTCTCAGCTCGATTCGCGGGAGAGGGGGATAAAAACGAGGCGCTCGAATAGTAATACGTTGAGTTCGCGGTAATCAATAACAAGCGCAATGGCTCCCATCCTTCTTCTTAAACAAATAGACTCGTGAACACCCCATGGCGAAACACTGGGTTAATAAAGCCATGCTCCAACATACTCCTGTAAATGCTCCTTTAACTCTTCAATTTATCTATAGAGCGGCAGCGATGATCGCTTGCGCTCAGTCCTTTGAGACTAGAGAGTAAGCATTCGAGAATTTCTCAATGCCAATTCAATCTTCTTTAGACGGCGGAAGTCCAGGGACTCTCGCGCGCATCGGGGAAAAAATAACATAGCGAATTAACGCATCACTGAAAAGATTTTCAATATTAGGACTCTCCAAAGATGTGTCCATAACAGAAGCCAGAAAACCTTGGCACCCATGAGAAATCAAGGTACGTGCCTTCATAGCAGAGATGAGTTTAACGGACTTAAGCGGTGAGGAACCATGATAAACAAATTCAGGTTGGCGAACGTTACCAAAGATCACCATCCTAAGACTTAGCAGTCAAATGGTAGGCTCGATGAGAAGCCAATCAATCCATGCAAGAATCACATCAAAGTCGAGCATATGATAGGAAGTAAATTCGCAGGACGAATACGATCATCAAAACGTAGAGGGCAGTTAACATATTCATGGCCTCGAAGTTAGGGACATCGTCATCCGAATTTCTACGGGTAGTCACCATCTGAAAAGATCGAGAAAGGAGAAAACGATTAGCAAACGAAAACAAGATAGGTTAAGGAAGAGAGTTACGCAGAAGGAACTTAATGTCTACCCAATCCTCACAGGTCATAGCCTAAGCTCTAAGGTCATAAGACCTCGTCATGATTAACCTGGCAGCTCTGATACCATAAATTGTAACGCCCCGGACCCAAAAGGTAGATGGAATTACAAATATGGTGTGACATCAAAGGCATACATATCATAACACCAGCGTAACAGCGGAAGTTTAAAAAATAACCAAAGGAAATAGTCAACACGATTAACGGTACATAAGTTTTTAAAGACCAGACATATCCAAACGAACTCGCTTCACGCTCTCTCGCAATGAATGTCTAGAAGTAACAAATCATATATCAATTCTCTCGCACGTCTCTTGGGTTAGTCCACACTCAGCATCCGCACTCTTGCACACGCTCTCTAGCAACCCCAGCTCCTAGCTTAGATACCTGCCGCAGGAAAAGAAAGTGCGGCTGAGCTTACAAAGCCCAGTGAACAGATATATATAATCGAATACAAAAGATACGGAAATCAAAGGATACGATACAAAGTACAAAGGATATCTCAAGACATGATCAAAGGGATACAAATTGTAATGGTTAGACAATCAGAAGTCGAAATTATATGTGTAAAGGTAAGATGAATCAGTAAAGTCGAATCAAGGTCCAATTACCAAGCCCAAACTAATCATATATAGTAACCATGGAGTAGTAGAGAGACCAAATGGAAAGGGACTGGATTGCCACCCAAAATCAGTCACAAAATATCCAAATTATCATAATTCATAATCCATCGAATACAAACAAATCTAGGATGCTTCCATACGCCCCTTTACACAAAATAAATAATCTTCATAGTGCAACATATAATATCAAATGGGGGACGGTGTGAGAAATCACTCACCCACATGAGTCTATGCCAAGTGTGCATCAATGACACGGCATGTTACCTTCATGGCTAGGAAGCAAATAGTGGCTTGGTTTCAAACTGAAGGATTCAAAAGAAAGTCGTATCAAAGTTCATTTCAAAAGGGATCATAGCAAAGGTTCTAATGGCCAATGGTTCAAATATCAAAGGTTCAATATCAAAGGTAACATACGCAGGGCTTACAATGGCAACATAATGACAGATCATCCTAAGAGGTACCAAATAAATGGCTCAGAGCAAATGTAGCAAATCACCTAAGAAATCAAAGATTAGGAGGACTATGTCTATGAGTAAACGTTAAAACGATAAGGTCAGAATATCTGTACCTTTATTCCGAAGCAAAGGCAATACTCAAAGAAAAACCACAGGAATATCAAATCACTCCCTCTTGACCGAACCTAAGAATGATGAATTCGAATTACAAAAACCATTCATTTAAGTATACTTTATATTTTAGAAACCTTCCATTTTTAGTAACGTTTCAAAATTAGAATATTCATCAATTGAGATTCTATTTAGTATTTTGAATAGCTTAGGACTTCAACTGACAACTTTACAAGGTTTAGGGTTTTTTAAATATGACAACTTTCATATTTTGGGTTTAATATACAACAATCAAACGATTTTCAAAGGTTAAAGGGGTAAATATCAAAGTTTCCATTTTATTTCAGATTGATACCTTCCATTTTCTATATTTACAAGTCAAACCCTTAATTTACATATTTGGCCATTTTGTTTATTAATTATTTAGACAATATCTTTAATTATCCATAATTACAAAACAAAGTATCCTTATAGATTCATATATGACAAATTCATACTTTATACATTAAATACTAAACCAACCTTTATTACTTTCTGAATTTACAATTTTCAGTCCCTCTATTTTAATTAATTAATTTCTAATTACTTATTATATGTAATTAACCATTTTAAATCCAAAATAATATCAATATGACATTTTATACCCCCCAACTTATTTTATACAGAATATATTAAATATAATAACATGTCTAAAACAGACCCCATAGTTTCAGAAATTACAAAACAAGTCCTTATACTTTTAAATAGCAATTCGGCTAATCAATTAATTCACAAAACCCTAATTAAATTTTCCCAAATCACAAACATAATTATTTCTCAATCATTGGCATTAATTACACCTGGACAAAATATCAAAACCCTAACCCTAATTTTATTTCTTTCCTTTTTCCTTTAATTACGAATTTCGGCAATCACAAGTAAATCTCCAATAATTATTTCGATAATCACTTCACAAATTTTTTCCTACAATTTTTATGAGTTATATGTGATATGAACCAACATCATAAAAATATAAAATCAGAATTTAATTTGGTTTTTTAAGCCGATTTCATAATTACCTAAAAATTAGGGTTTCGAATATGATTTAATTTATAAAATCAAAATAAAATGCATGAACATTTTTCCCAGGTATATTATGGATTAATATGATGATAAATGAGATATAAAAATACCTTTGATGATTCTTGATGATTTTATGATTTAATAGTACCCGGTTGCTTAATTCGAACCAAATAATAACCACGATCGAACCAATCACTCCACAAACTTACCACTATTTTTCCCACACTCCTTGACCTTCAAATCACCTTAGAAAAATCGTGCAAGCCCTTGGAAAAATTCTATGCCATCACTTTTGGTTTTATTAGGGTTTTGGGATCTTGTTTTTAGGATTTATCAAATGAAAATGACCACAAAGAGTCTATAATACGGAAATATGCCGAGTTTTGGGGCTTAAAAAATGAGTTTAAATCAGATTATAAGACTTGCCAATTTATTTAGTATTTATCCTATTTTATTTAGCTTAATTTGTAAAGTTATAATTAAATAAATATTAACTAATTTCGGCAAAAGTATACATATATAAATATTAATTATTTTCTTATATAACATAAGGTATTTTAAATCTTACAAAATTTCATAATTGTCATATATTGTATTTTCATAATTTTTAACATTTAAATGAATTTTATTCATGCTTTTATGAATTTTCTTGCATTAGGGGTATTTTGGTAATTTTACACTTGTTGAGATTTTTAGGTTTTACACAAACACCTAGGCAAGTCAAAAGAGGTCGGAACACTAAGATACCTCAGTCTGGTGGTCTCCCTGAAAGGGTTGGTGATGAGGCTGTCCATGAGGAGTTGGGTGACAAAATGGAAAGGGCTGCCACTATTGCTTCTAGCTTAGAAGCAGAGTAGGACAAAGGTAACATCAATAGGACCTAATCTATGGCAACACTTAATGAGGCAAGTCCTTAGGGAACTGGTTCAGGTAGTGGTCCCAGGTGCCAAGATACCATATTGGGGGTGTAGATGCTCAAACTAGGTTTGAGACTACATCTAAATAGTCTAATGACCCACCTCTCTTAAGAGTTCACACACTTGGAAGTGGATAGGACAGCATGAAACTAATGGAATTGATGGAACATTATACAAAACTGTGTGAATTGGTGAGAAAAAAATGAGAGATATCGTGAGATGAAAAACAGAAAGAGAGTTGTGTGATATAAAAACAGAAAGAGTGAATTGGCAAGAAACAAAAATGAGAGATATAGTGAGCTGAAAAATAGAAAGAGAGCGTGCGAGAATCTAAATTTCTGATGGAAATAATTGTTGGCACATAATTGGAGTTGATAATGCTAGGTATAAAACTTAATACTGCCAGTATTCAGTTAGTACTGCCAGGCATATCTTAATACTGCTGGGTAAAGTTAATACGGCTAGGCTTAAAGTTAGTACTGTTAGGCTAAACTTAGTACTGTTGGGTGACCGTTAGTACTGTTTGAGGCATAACAGAATTTCATTAATTAAAAATAGCCGTTGAGATATTTCCGCCAACTACTTTGCTAATAGGTTTCCTTGATTTGGATAAATCTTGAACTTTCTTTGTATAACAAGATTTCTTCAAGATAAATACTCAATTTTATTTAGTCGGTCCAATCAAAAACCTTAAGTACTCTCTCTTATCTTAATTACCTCTATCAAACACTCCTACTCTCATCCACGAATATAAACCCAGAACCCTTATCACGACTCAATCACTTATGGCTAATTTGGAATTCTGTGACAAACACAATATGATCGCCTTCTTAGAGAAACCAGAGGGAAGTTCAGGGTTTCATCAGATAATGGATTTTCTAAATTCTACTCACATCGATTATGCTCTTACTAAAAATCCAATCATCTATGTTTCACTCATTCATCAGTTTTGGCAAACTGCTTTTGCAAGCACATCTGAGAATGGAGAGATAGAAATCACTGCTACCATTGATGGGAGAGTTAAGACTGTTACCGAAGCATCAATAAGGAGGCATCTCATGTTAGAAGATTCTGATGGTATTAGTACTCTACCTAATACTAATTTTTTTGAGTAACTTGCTCTTATGGGGGTATGTGTCCAATTCTGACAGATTAACTTTTCAAAAAGGAAGCTTTTCTCCTCAATGGAGATTTTTGATCCATACTATCCATCACTGGTTGAGTGCTAAGAAAACTGCTTAGGATCAATTTAGTAGCAACATTGCCACTGCTATAATTTGCTTGGCCACAAAAAGAACCTTTAATTTTTCAAAATTAATTTTTGATGGTATGATGAAAAACTTGGATAGTCAGTCTAAATTTTTAATGTATTCAAGATTTATACAAATCTTTTTGAACAAGCACAAAAGACAGCTTCTACCTCATAAAAAAACTTATATTGCTCCTACGCTTACTCAAAAACTTTTTGGTAATATGAGAAGGATTTCTAAGGGCTATAATAGGGTTGACATTCTATTGTTTCCAACAATGCTTGTTCAAAGCCAAATTTCTCAGGGTGAAGGATCAACAATCCCAGTTGAGTCCCATCACACACCCACCAGTGCTCCATCTACCTCACAACCACTAACTTCACCACCATCTATGCAAACAACCCATATTGCAGAAGAGGCTGCCACCATGCCCTATGATTCACCTCTCCCAAGAGTTCATTCACTTGGAAGTGATGAGGGCTTCATGAATTAACGGTTCTTTGTACCACATTGTCCAAGAAAGTGGAGAGTTTGGAATCCGACTTGAAGCAGACCAAACTGACATATGGTGCTGCTTACACTAAGCTCATCATGAAGGTAAAGAAATTAGAGAAAACTGTCAAGTCAAGTCAAGCTAGAAGAAGGGCAAGAGTGGTTGTATCTGATGATGAAGAAGTGTTGGAGGATCCTTCCAAACAGGAGAGGAAAATAGCTGAGATTGATCAAGACCCCTCTATTTCATTGGTACAAGATGAAGGGACTTCATGGTTTTAAGAGGATACAAAAATTCAGGGGAGGGATAGTGCTGATACTGAGATACTTTTAGATCAAGAAGAGCCTACTGAACTTGTGGAAGACCTTAGTAGTGGTGAAAAGGGTGAAAAAGAAGTTAGTACTGCTAGCCCTGAAGTTAAAACTGCTGCTGAAAGTTTAGTATACATCAGAAGAGGTGCAACAAAGAGAAAAGATAAAGGCAAAGCTGTTATGATAGAAGCTGAACCTGTTCAGGAGAAAACAAAGTTGCAACTAGAGTAAGAAAGACTTGGGTATGAAGAAGCTCTGAGATTGCAAGAACAACTTGATGAAGAAGAAAGGCAAAGGATAGTCAGAGTTCATGAAGAAGCTAACACTTTCAATGCTGAAGAATGGGATAACATACAAGCTCAAATTGAAGCTGATGAAGAATTAGCATAGAAGTTACAAGCATAAGAAAGAGGAAAATTCTCTGAAGCTGAGAAAGCAAGACTGCTTGTAGAAATGATAAATGAAAGAAAGAGACTGTTTGCCCAACAAAGAGCTGAACAAAGAAGGAACAAACCCATGATTCAAGCTCAACAAAGAACGTACATGTGTAAGTATATCAAGAATATGGGAAGTCACACTCTACAACAATTGAAGAAACTTTCCTTTGATGAGATCAAGGAGTTATTTGAGACTACAATGAAGAGGGTAAAATATTTTTTTCCCATGAAAAGTGACAAATTTATTCCTAAGATATTAACTGGAAGTTTTAAGAGAACTGCAAAAACAGAACTTGAACATGAAGGGTCTAAGAGGCAAAAGACTAATGAAGAACAATCAGCTGAAGAGGAAAAGGAACTATCAGAAGAAGAGCTACAGAAATTGATGATGATAGTTCTAGTAGAAGAAGTCTATGTTGAAGCTTTACAGGTCAAATATCCAATCATAGACTGGGAGGTTTACATTGAAGACTCTAGAAAATATTGGAAGATCATACAAAAGCTTATCAGACTTTTGATGATATGTTAAAGAAATTTGATAGAGATGACATGGATAAGCTATGGAGTTTGGTTAAAGAAAGATCCAGTTTAACAGATCCTACTAATGACAAAGAAAGAACATTATGGGTTGAATTGAAAAGGTTATTTGAACCTGATACTGATGACATTCTGTGGAAGCTTTAAAGATATATGCATGATCCATTAACATGAAGGTTATATGATACATGTGGTGTTCACCATGTATCTACAGATAGAGGACATGATATCTTCATGTTGGTTGAAAAATATTATCCACTGACAAGAGGGCTTATGACTGTGATGTTGGCTAACAAGCTTCAAGTGGATCAACCTTCAGAGATGGCAAATGAGCTTTTAAGGAAAATATTCATACAAGCAGAAAGACCAAGACAATAAGTTGTTTGAAGGCATCCTCTCAACACAGATGGTATAATTTAGAGAAACTTGATGATTTGGAGGTAAATCACAAGTTTAGGGGAGGATTGTTGGGAATTAAAGGCTTCTACAAAGTTTTTACTGCTGGTTCAACTTAGTACTGCTAAGAGAAGTTAGAACTGCTAATGTTATAGTTAGTACTGCCAGTACAAAGTGTTAGTACTGTCAGTTTATTAGTACTGTTATTTATAATAGTTAGTACTGTTAGTTATATAGTTAGTACTGCTAAAGTGATATACATGAGATATATTAGGAATAGATATGCATTGATCCCTTAACGCGTTTTGTATGCCCATTAGGGTTTCCTTGGTGTATAAAAGGAACCCTAAGGCATAGATTAAGATATCAGTTTTACATAGTTTGCATAGCAATTATAGTTAGTATTCATAGCTATTTTGTAACTCAAAATAGTATTTCAATATATTGAAAATTTAGTAAAGATCTTGTTTTACTGTTTCATTGTTCTTCTTAGTATTACAAACTAGATTCCACATAGTTTGTAGTATTTACAATCTTAGTTTCTACTATAGTTGCTTTGGATCTATCCAACACAACTAAGCTTTAACAAGCTAAGTAAGATCTGTTCAAAATGGATCAACATATTTGCAAGATAATTATCCATATTTTAGCATTTTTAGTCCGTTTTAATGTGCTTTCGAGGGTACAAATGATATGTGTTTAAGCACACATCAAATTCCCCCATACTTAGCCATTGCTGGTCCCACACGCAATGTTTATAAAACACGTCTGAAAATAAATAATTAAAAAACCCCTTTAACTTATGACCCTCACATCAAACAAGAATAGAAACAGTCAATTAAAGGGTTCAAAAATAATTTATCTCAGAAACGCCCCCGTTTTAACCACTTATTTAATAATAGATAAAAACTAAGATACAATTTTTATAAAATTTATTTAAAAAGGCTTTAAGAACGGGAGTTCGTCATCCTCTACTTTTCACAATCCCCAAACTAAGCTTAAAACAAAATCACAGCCAAATATAAGATTAGATGCTAACACTACTCATAAATGCTAATTGTGTACGCATAGCTACTTTTCGCTCCCTTATTCCTAAAATGTAGCAAATCACATAAGTAATCAAAGATAGAGAGGAATATGTCATGAGAAACCTTAACGATAAGGTCAGAATATCTGTACCAATAACGGAACGAATGAAGCAACGCATAAATCATAATAATGGTGAGAGGTGTAGGTATTAAGAATATCCGTACCGATAAGAAATGCAAACGAAAGAGCTAACAAAGGACCAAATGACCAAAGAAGCAAAGGCTGATCAAATAATATGTATCGTGAGTGAAAGATAGAATATCCGTACCTTATTCCGAAGAAAAGCAATACTCAAAGAAAACACCACAGGAATATCAAAATCACTCCCTCTTGACCGAACCTAAAGAAATGATGAATTCGAATATACAATCCTTTCATTTATGTTATACCTTTCTTATTTGTTAGAAACTTTCCATTTGTAAGTAACTTTACATTTTTTAGTAACTTCATTTTTATTAAGTTTCCAATAATTAGTAATATTCATCCTTTGAGATTATATTAAGTTTTTTGAATAGTTTAGGGACTTAACATGTTCACCTTACAAGTTTAGGTTTAAATACTGACAACATTCCATATTTAGGGTTTCATATGCAAATCAACATTTTTAAGGTTTAAAAGTTGTAAATATCAAAGTTTTCCACATTTTATTCAGGTATATACCTTCCATTTTCAGTATTTACCAACGTCAAACCTTATTTTTACATAATTTACATATTTAGTCCTTTTGGTTTATTAAGTTAATTGACATTATCTTTAATTATCATAATTACAAAAAAACAAAGCCCTTATAGATCAAAATTGAAAAAATCATACTTTATAACATTAAATATAACCAAACCGTTATACTTTTCAGAATTTTACACTTTCTGTCCCCTCTATATTTTAATTAATTAATTTCTAATTACTTATTATATGTAATTAACCATTTTAAATCCAAAATAATATCAATATGACATTTTATACCCCCAACTTATTTTATACAGAATATAATAAATATAATAACATGTCTAAAATAGACCCCATAGTTTCATAAATTACAAAACAAGTCCTTATACTTTTAAATCACAATTCGGCTAACTAATTAATTCACAAAACCCTAATTTAATTTTTCCCAATCACAAACATAATTATTTCCCAATAATTGGCATTAAATGCACCTGGAAAAATTATCAAAACCCTAACCCTAATTTTATTCTTTCCTTTTTCCTTATTTTCGAAATCGGCAAACACAAGTAAATCTCCAATAATTATTTTGAATCTTTTATAAATTTTTCCAACAATTTATCTGAGTTATATGTGATATGAAAAACCTTAGAAAAATATAAAATCAAATGTAAAAATGATTTTTAAGCCGATTTCATAATTAGCTAAAAATTAGGGTTTCGAACATGTTTTAATTTATAAAATCAAAATAACATGCATGATAATTTTTCTCATGCATAGAACGAATTAATATGATGAAAAATGAGTTACAAAAATACCTTTGATGATTCTTGATGATTTTATGATTTAATAGTACCCGGTTGCTTAATTCGAACCAAATAATAACCACGATCGAACCAATACTGCGCAAAACTTCACAATTTTTTTCCCACACTCTTGACCTTCAAATCACCTTAGAAATAATCGGTGCAAAGCCCTTGGAAAAATTCTATGCATCATCTTTTGGTTTTTTTAGGGTTTCGGGGATCTTGTTTTTTTAGGGATTTATCAACTATGAAATGAATAAAAGAGTTATAATAGGATTTAGGCCGAGTTTAGGGGCTTCCACAATGAGTTTAAATCAGATCATACTTTGCCAATATTTCTTTTATAATTATCCTATTTTAATTTATTTTAATTTGTAAAGTTATAAATAAATAAATATTATCACTTTATTTCTGGTAAAAAGTATACATATATAGATATTATTATTTTTCTTATATAAATAGGTATTTTAAATCTTACAAAATTTCATAATTGTCATATATTGTATTTTCATAATTTTTAACATTTAAATGAATTTTATTTATGCTTTTATGAATTTTCTTGCATTAGGGGTATTTTGGTAATTTTACACTTGCTGAGATTTTTAGGTTTAACACTGCACCTATGGCATAGTCGCTCGCATCGCACATAAGCTCAAAGGGCTGGTCCTAGTCGGGGGCAATCAGAATTGAAGCTTCCGTAAGTTTTTTCTTTAAAATCTGAAAAGCTTGAATGCATTCTTCGGAGAAAATGAAAGGAGTGTTTTTCTCAAGGAGATGAGTCATGGGTCGAGAAATTTTTGGAATTGAAATGTCTCGTCATGAAATCTCACGGGCTAGAAAGAAACCTTGCATGTCGAGTAAAACTCTAATACCACTTGACGGATAGATGTATGAGGTAAATTTAGCAATGGAGTCTTATTTTGGTCTTTGTCGACTTCTATTCCTTTACTTTGAAATTTTGTGTCCGAAGAACGATTGCTTCTTTTACCATAAAGTAGCTTTATTTACCAATTTCAGAGCCAAATTTAAGTGTCTGTACACCGTTTAAGCATATTTTCTAAATTTGGACAAAAAATAAGGCACGTAGAGAAAGTTTACGAAAAATGAAAGTCCGTCCATAAAAACTTCCATCGTCTTTCAATCAATATCATGGTAAGATAGCCATCATACACCTGTGGAACGTGTTCTTGGTGCATTGCAGAAGCCGAAAAGGCATAGCTTGGCGGTGGTAAGCAAAGACGTTCCGTTCATGGGCAGCGTGGGAATGTGGTATTCTCCTGATCTTTCGGATCGATTGGTATTTGAATGTAACCCGAGAAACCATCGAGGAAACAATAGTATTCATTTCCTGCGAGTCTCTCGAGCATTTGATCCATAAACGGCAAAGGGAAGTGGTCTTTTCGGGTGGCTTCGTTCAACTTACGATAATCAATACAAACTCTCCATCCCGTTACAAGTCTAGTCGGTACTAATTCATTTTCATCATTGGTCACTACGGTCATCCCTCCTTTCTTCGGCACACAGTGCACTAGGCTTACCCAAGGACTATCCGAGATTGGGTAGATTAATCCAGCGTCAAGAAGTTTTTCAACCTCTTTCTTAATGACATCGTGGATCTTTGGATTAACCCTTCTCTGATGTTGGACCGCTGGTTCGTAGTCCTCTTCCATAAGAATTTTATGAGAACAAAATTCCGGGTTAATACCCTTTATGTCTGAGAGTTTCTAAGCGATGGCTCGCTTTAGGGAATTTAGAACCTTTATGAGAGCGGTCTTTTCATCGACACTCAAATCTTTGGCAATTATGACTGGCAACTTGTTGTTGTCTTCCAAAAATGCATATTCGAGATGAGGTGGTAAGTCCTTAAGTTCGACCTCGGGAGGTTCATCAATTGAAGATTTGGCAGTTTTAGCTTCACAAATTTTAAGTTCCTTTCTAATTTCTGGCAAATAATTTCCTTGGTTCAGAGGAGGTGAAGGATCACTATTAAGGAGTGCTTCGAGAATAAGAATGTCCCCCTCTGGGTCATAATAGGATTCATCAACTTCCGGTGAAGTTGGATCGTCGGCTAGAGCAAGAAAAGCATCAGCTTCTTCGAGAAGTAGAAAATCACTATCCCCGAAAGGAGTGAGAGTCGGAGAAGAATTTGAAACTATCGGGTCATATCCGGGAGTGGGATTGCCACTCGCGATCACGTCGGAAAATCCTAGAACTTCCTGAGAATACTCCTCACAAGCTAATTCAACAACGTCGATTCGGTTCGCCGTCATATCATTATAATTAACCGAGTATCTCGAAGTTTGATCAAGATTGTAAGTAATGGCCTCATTGCCCACTCGAAGGGTTAATTCACCTTCGTACACGTCTATCAAAGCACGACTGGTCTTAAGGAAACACCTCCTGAGAATTAGAGGTACTCGAGGGTCTGGTTCAAAATCTACAACCACGAAGTCGGCTGGAAACTGGAATACACCAACTTTAACGTTGACATCTTTAGCAATACCGATCGGTCGGGAGATCGAATGGTCCACTAGTTCTAGTGTCATGCACGTCGGAGTCAGGTTTGGAAGGTTAAGCTTTTTCCACACGAAAAATGGCATGAGATTTATGCTTATGCCAAGATCGGCCAAGGCTAAGCATTCATCCATTTCGGGAAATTTACATGGAATAAGGAATCTGCCGGGGTCACCCAAGTTTTTTTTGGGTAACTTGCTTAAGTAATGAACGCGAGCAAATGTTGTTCGAAAAGGGGTTCTAGCCATCTCACTAAGTTTTTCTTTATTTCCGATTAAGGCTTTAAGAGTTGAATCAAATTTGGGCATAAGAGTCAAAGCATCCATGAAGCTAATTTCGAAACTCATATCTTTAAAAATTTCGTAGAATTTCTTAATTTGTTCGTTAGCATTTTCATGGCGCTTTTCATCATTTCGCTTGAGGATAAGGAATCGACGGTTTTGGGTTTAGCTCGACCGCACTAATCGGGGAGCATCAAACTGGCTCGGAAACTGGAATTTGGTTTTCAACTGGGACAACCAGAGGTTGGATGTCTTCGGTAATTCCGTTATTAGTAGGAAAAACCGTATCCTTTGTCACCTTGGTTCTACGTTCCACTATTTTAGGATAAGAAGTAGTAGGAATCGTAGGTCCTTGATAAGCAATCCGCTTCGGGTTTGTAAATCCCCTTCAAGTCTTCACTATCGGTTTAGTAATCGTTATTACTAGGAAGAGAACCTGAACTCGAAGTCGAAGCGGTATTGGAATTTACGAATTTAGAAAGCATTTCCGTTAAATTTGTCATTTGGTTTTGTAAACCTTGGCCTTGATTTTGCATATTCCTAAATACTGCATCATTAGCCTTGACATAATTCTCAAAATTGGTTTTTGAAACACCTTGCATTTGCGGAGCGGGAGCTTAATAAGGGTGAGCTTGGTAAACCGGTGGTTGACTAGTTGGAGGTTGATAAATTTGTCCTTGGTAGAAGTTATTTCCACGGTTTTGATTGAAATTGGTTCCCCAATTTTAGTTGAAATTATTTCCTTGATTCTGATTGAAACAGTTTTGATTGTTTTGAATTAGAGGAAAACCAGGAGGTCGGATTTGGTTCGCAACCATCGGAGGTCTAGAATTGGTATGTCCTTGATTGAAATTAGCTGCAGCAGCTTGTGAAACGTACTCTTGAATGTTGTCTCGATAAACATTGCCATCGGTGGCGGGACAATTTCTATAAGAATGAGCACCTCCACAAGTTACACAACTCTGCTCGACCACTTTTACGGGCACGGGAGCTTGGGCTTTTTGCTTGTCGATAAGCATAGTCTTCATCATATTCTTAAGTTCGGAAACTTCGGTTGTAAGAGCAGCAACATCGGGTGAAATTCCGGGGGTAGATGAATTCGAACTCACTTTGGCAACGACTGCCTTGTTTCGTGAATTACGAACTTTGGATTTACTCTCGATAATTTTCAAGCATTCACGAGGCATCTTATCCAAAAAGTTTCCACCGCAGCGGGAGAATTTCAATGAATCTTTTGATCATTAGCATTCAAAGCACTTGGAAAATATTCTAGTTGATTGTATTATGAAAATCCGTGATGTGGACATGCTATCGAAGAAGATCATAAATCGATCACAAGCTTAATTTAAAATGACTCGTCAAAATCTTTGTTGAAATCTCGTGATTTCGTTTCGAAATTTTTTTAGTTTTTGAAGGAGGAAAGAATTGATTAATGAATTTTGAAACAATGATTATCCCATGTAAAAATGATGAGGAGTTCTTCTCTTGCCAAATCCGGGCATAAACCTTCGTAGAGAAAATGCGAAATTGCATAAGCTTAATTGACGTGATTGGGCGTCGAGCAATTCATTGTTGAGGTGATCTTGTTAAAATTAACAAGATGTGACGCATGTGGATCCTCTTTTATCTTGTCCGAAAAAACTGCTTGTTTTGAACAAGATTGATCAAACCATGCTTTAACTCAAAATTAGCGTTGATTTCGAGAATTACGATTGCATCCTCGTACCCCTCGGTGGGTGCTTGGAGCAATTCCGCCTTAGTCCGGTTATCGGCCATTGGAACTAGGGGAGGATTATCAAAAGGTTCTTCTAAATTAAACGGTTTCTACACAGCACGGTTGGGGCTTGTTGTTGACGGTTATGGTTGCAGGTTTTTTGGAACGAGTACGCATGCACAAAATAGAAAAAGAAAATTTATACTAATTTTTTTTTATTTTTTTTATTTTTTATTTTAATCTATTTTAACGGATAACGAGATAGACAACTTGAACCAAATAATCAAACTTACTTCACGGTAGCTCTTAAAAATTTTACTTTTTAAGGTGAGCCGTATTTCGTAAGTGACACAAATGGTAAGTTTTTAAATCTTTTATTCGAGTTGGGAACTTATTGATGGATAATACCTCAATTGAAGGTATTATTTGTTGGTGTTCTTTTACCAACTTTGTTTATTTTTTATTTTTTTATGGACAATTTTTATATTTTTGATTTTTTTGATTTTTTTATATGATAATTATACTAATAAAAGAAAAAAAATATTTTTTACTTTTTACTTTTTTTTTATTTTTTTTATTTTTTTAATTTTTATAAAAAAAACGTAACTTTCGAAAACGAAAGGTTCTTCAAATCACGATCGACAAACTTCAAACGAAAGAATCTTAATCACAAATCCCTGGCAGCGGCGCCAAAAATTGATTGCAGTTAAATCAATATACGTAATTATAAAATATAATATGAAAGAAAATTACCAAACTACTCTTGAGGACAAAGGTCGTAAGGAAAATCTTCACAAATATATATATTATACGTATATTAACCGGGAAGTATGATTCCCGGGTCGTTATTCCCCAACGATTTATGAAATTGAGACCACGTTTGTTGTTCAGACAATGATTTGAATTGGTAACATAGATTGATTTGATTATCTATTTCTACGAATTAAAATTAATTAAAATAAGCAAATTATAACAATTAAGCACAAAAACAATTAACGGGAACGAAGTAAATGCGACAAATCAGCAACTATTATGAAATTTAAGCCTATGGATGCAAATTAAATTTCTAAACCTAAATTAAGATAAAAGAAAATTTTAAGAAAAATATAATTATTTTTTTGATTATTTTTGTATTTATTATGAATTAAAAACTAAATTAATGATTAAAATTCCTAGAAAATAGCAAATTAATTCCTAAAAATTCTAAAAAATGATTTTAAGCTTTTTAGGAAATAATTAAAGTAATGATGTGAAAACTCAGAAAACTATTTTAGACTATTTTTTACAATAAAATCCTATTTTATAAAACTAAATTAAAAACTTAAGAATGAGACTAAAAATCTAAAAATGACAAAAATGATTTTAATGCATGTAAACCTTAAAGTATTTATTATAAAACTAAAAACTATTTTTTTGAAATTTTCTAAAAACTTTTTCTATTTTTTTTTTTTGCTTTATTAAAAAATTTCAGTTTCGAAAAATATTTAAAATTAACAAATAATGATGAAAAATTCTAAGAAAATTAGGAAAAGTCCTAAATGTGATTAAGATCCTATTAAAAATAAGCTAGAGTGAACAGCTTACCGATTAAGCTCAGGAAAAATCTAAATAAGCTACGAATTGGGATGGGCTTATTGGTCCAGAAATGAGCTTAAGTATTAAATGGAAAGAAAGGCTCACGGATGAGCTATTGAAGCACAATGGTAAGTAAGGGGTGTGTGTGAAGGCAAGGTCGTGGGTTCGAGTCCCAGGCTTTGCTTTTTATTATTATTTTTTATTTTTGAAAACTAAAAGAACAAAAATGTTGAAAAGCTGAAAATTAAGGACTTTTGTAAAAGTAGCTTAAATGAAAATAAGTAAATAAGCTATAAACTACTTATCAAAACAGACAGATTACTTAAACTACTTTTATTTATTTTTTCTTTTTCAAAATTCCTTAAAAGCTACAACTAAAATAAGCTAAATGATTACAGCTAAATATGCTAAAACTATACTACTTTAAGTCTACCCTAATAAGCTAGAAATGACAGAAATGAACACAAAATAGACAAGCCATAAGCTAGAAATCAAATTAAGTTTTTTTTAAAACTATAAACCAAACAGACCTTAAGCAGACTAAAAATTGAGCTAGCAAATGAGAGATCAAGGAAACTTAGCTTGCACTTTTTTTTGAATCTTTAAACTATGAGCTACTAAGAAAAACTTTATAAACAAAATTTTGACAACAGGAGCTTAATGAAAAAGCTGTTGCGGGTGAAACGACGAGATATTTAGTTAATGAGTTTGCTTTGGATTTGAAAAAGACAAAAGTCACTTTTGCAATACTGATAAAACACCTAAATAAACTCAAATAAGCAAACTAGATTAACTACATCCTACTTTAAGTTTAAAATTCAACTATAACTAACAGAATTCTCACAGATTCAATTTAGCAAATAAGGAAACTTATGAAAACTTAATTAAACCTAATCAAACTAATAATTCCTTTACTTATAAACCTAAATATTGGATTTAAATTGAAGTTAAAGGATTAAAGGCCTCAAGCAGTATTAACTTGTAGTTAATAGTGCTTGTCCCAAACACCCTCTTATTTCACTTAAAACCATTTTTAGCTTATAAATTTTGAATTTAATGATCAAATTTAAGATAGACCACATATTAAACTAGATTATAAGCAACATCAACAAACATTATCAATTAGAAATAAGCCAGACAATAAAGCTACAAAACTTATGACTACTTATTTTTGAGTTTTTATAATTTTTAAGGCAAAATGAAGAAAACTAAGATCTACTCTATATAACTCAAAAAATAGATAATCAAAATTACTTAATAAGCAAAATGAAACAAATTTAAACATAAATAAGCAAGATCATAAGCAGAATAAGCAACTATTAAGCTAGAAAATTAAGACAAAAAGAGTAAATTAGAACTTACAAATGCCTTAGCTAAACAAAGGCTTATAAAGGCTCAAATGAGCTGTCAACAAGCTCTAGCTTATCTAGAAGACAAGCTAGTAAAGTCCTATAAGATCTTCCAAATTAAGCTTATCATCCAAAAACCTCAGATCCATTAGCATAGGTATTTAACTGATTTTAGATGTTTAAGTAGATTAATGAATAAATTTAGCTTAATTCCAAGCTTATAGACTCATAGAGCTTATGAAGAGCTTGTGAGAAGCTTATCGAACAGTAACATGAGTAATTGAGAGATTTGAGAGCTTAATAGTAAAAACAGATTAAGAGTAAGTAAAAGCTGTTTTTATTAATAGGAGAACTGAATACAATAAGCTGAAAAAGAGAATACAATAAGCTGGAAATGGAAAAGGAACTTACATAAGCTACTTATTTAAAAAGCTGAAAATTACAATTTTAAGCTAAAAATAAAAGGTAAAAAAAAGACTCTTCGTGTGTGTGAGTGTGAGGCTCTATTTAAAGCTGAAGAATGAAGCTTATAGGTCATAGCCACGCTTCTCAATCCTTGATCTTGGCCCTTGATTGCTTTCTTATCATTAGATACTGTTATCCCAAGATAATAAGCTATCCAAACACAAGATAAGTCATACCAATAAGCAAAAATAGAAAAGAGAAAAGAGAGAAGGAAAAGATAGAAGATTAGATTAAAGATGAAAGAGTAGGATGGGAGGTTTTATACACACACATAAACTATGCAAATGAAAACCAACACCATCTCCATGTGTGGAGAGGGTCCTTTTATAACCAATGCCAACTAGTAGGCGTATGGGCTTTCTACATGGGTCAGGCTTGGCATATCTTGGGCTTTGAGCCTGAAACATGGACAATATTAGCATACAACCAAGCCGTTGAACCCGACCTAGCACTAGTACAATACAAGACTAGTTTGACTTTGTAAGACCGATAACATTCATGTTTGACTTAATATAATTAAGGCTAACAATCTCCCCCAATGTTGAGGTCTTTTTCTTCAAACTCCTCCGTACCACTGATGATATTCTTGTAGGAGTTTGCTTTGATTTATCATTGTCTCCCTTGATGTTGAAGATATGACTTTTGAGGATATGCTTTGCCTTGTTTTTGGTCTTGTCTTGTTTGTAATGGCTTTGTTCATTCATGCTTTGTGATCTTGTTTTTGTAGCCTTTATTGTTTTGACTTTGAGTTTTGAGATCTTATCTTGTCATCATCTCCTTGACATGAATCATCTTGTTTTTGATTCCTGATCAACTTGTGCTCTTGACAATCTTGATATACTTGTTACATTTCTTGTTTGACATATGTGATTATAAGTTTAACATATATCCAACTTGGATGATTCTTTACTGTGACTTTGTGGCTCTTTGATGACTAGTTTTCATAAATGTTTTATAACATTTATATAAAATGTTTATTATTTATTTGTATAGTCATCGGGTATCACCCGTAAGCTTTGTCTGTAAAATACAACTTTAACTTGAATATTTGCGTTTTTAGCAACCGTTTCTGAATAAAATGATAAATAATTTATTACATATTTTTATTTAATAACGGCGATAATTAAATGTAATTTAATTATTTTCACGTCGGTGCGCGTTGTTCTTGTTTCTAATATTTTGTGAGGGTGTTTTGGTCATGTTCTGCTTGTTTTCGGGTCTCGGGCAAAACTAGAAAGTCGTCCGGAATGTCGTTTTACATCAAATTGCTTTAGAGTCCGAGTAGTGAAAATGTGATTTAGCAAGTCGTTTTTGATAAGTCAACTTAGGAATAACATATATCTTCTCGTTTTCCAGTCAAATCAGTTAAAAATAAATTTGCACATGAGAGATATGTAATAATAAATATGATTTATTATTTAAATATGTTCCGAAAAATTACTGGTTACGCGGTAATCGTTTTTATGTGACAATAAAAGATCAAAAGTCAAAAAGTCAAGTCGGACCCGAAAAGTCAAAGGGTAAAATAGTCATTTAAAAATTTTGAAAATGTACCTACCTCTTAAAGGAATCCCGTCCCGGGATTCGATTCTTGTTAACCTACTGTGTGACCAAGAAAAGATTTCAGATTTAATAACCAGTTTTTTTTAACATGGCGTTGATAACTTTAGTCAGCAAGATTAAATGTTTCGACACTTCTCAATATGCCAAAAATTTTGGCTAGATTTGACCAGGATATTAAATCCGTCAAAAATAGGTATCTCAAAAAAAATATCATTACATGTCTTATGACTGATATAAACGCGTTATAAGAAAGTCTCTTAATAGTGAAAGCATCGAAGGAGAAAGTGTAGTCGCGTGAGTATGTCTGTGTAAAGTTTTAACTGTTTACGGGCAGTGTCTAGTTTCTGCTATCTGTAATGTTCGATGATTAATATCGGACGATGTAGTATACATGATATCATAACACAAGCAAGAGATGATGGGTTGGCTACTTAATCTTAGAGAGAGAAAGTGATATTTCTAGAGAGAGAAAGTGCAAGATAATGTATTATCACTAAATGAACAACCAACCCCTTCCAATGGCTGGAAGGGGGTTTATATACATGTGTATGTAAGCACTATGGGCTTGGGTATGGGCTTACAAGTGGGCTAAAGGCCCGGCCCAATACTACTAGTCATACGCTTACTTTCTAACTACGAGCTTTGCTATACTAAACAATACACGGGGGTGACCGAGTCTTTTTCATAATCCTAACAATCTCCCCCTAAGGGAGGTCGCCCCATCAAATACAATTTGAATAATAGCATTCTAGTTCTTCGACCTTCAGTCAGTAGCTCGTAGACTTTGATTCTTCATTCTTTGAGATCATTGTACACTATGTAGTGATCCTTGAACTTTGTTCCTTAGACTTGTGTGATCTTCGAGCTTTCTTTGAGATCATCAGCCACAGTAAATCTCTTGATCATCCTTGTTGTGAAGTGTTGCCTTCATGTGATGTTGTGACCTTCGGACCCGCATGCTCACACTTTTCTTGATCATGAAAGGCAATTCATGCATTGAAGGATCCAAGCTGGATAGAGGTTATGCAGGAAGAGCTTATACAATTCAAGTTACAAGAAGTTTGTACTTTGGTGCAGTTACCAAATGGAAAAAGGGCTATTGGGACTAAATGGGTTTTAGGAATAAAAAGGA
Source organism: Tanacetum coccineum (assembly GCA_026074375.1). Classification (NCBI taxonomy): domain Eukaryota; kingdom Viridiplantae; phylum Streptophyta; class Magnoliopsida; order Asterales; family Asteraceae; genus Tanacetum; species Tanacetum coccineum. Next base: position 31,662 of record BQNB010024423.1, on the reverse strand, counting down.
TGAAAGAGGAATTGTGATTAAAAATAAAGCAATATTGTTTGCACAAGGGTACACACAAGAAGAAGAGATTGACTATAATGTAGTCTTTGCCCCTGTTGCCAGAATTAAAGCAATTAGGCTATTCTTAGCCTATGCCTCATTTAAAGACTTTGTGGGGGTACCAGATGGATGTCAAGAGTGCTTTTCTTTATGGTAAGATTAAAGAGGAAGTCTATGTTTGTCAACCACCAGGATTTGAAGATCCAGACTTCCCTGACAGAGTATACAAAGTAGAAAAGGCACTTTATGAACTGCATCAAGCTCCAAGAGCATGGTATGAAACCTTGACAACATATCTGTTGGACAATGGGTTTCAAAGAGGGAAAATTGACAAGACTTTGTTTATCAGAAGGGACAAAGATGATATTTTGTTAGTTCAAGTGTATGTAGATGATATCATTTTTGGCTCTACAAAGAAGTCATTATGCACTGAGTTTGAGAAGATGACGCATAAGAAGTTTTAGATGAGTTCTATGGGCGAACTCACATTCTTCCTAGGACTGCAAGTAAAGCAGAAGGAGGATGGGATTTTTATTAGTCAAGACAAGTATGTGACTGAGATTTTGAAGAAATTTGGTTTTACTGATGTCAAGACAACAAACACACCTATGGAAACTCAAAAGCCTTTGCTCAAGGATGAAGATGGTGAAGAAGTGGATGTTCATTATAACACCTTGTGTTTTCAAGTCATTGACGACGTCGATAAATCCACAATGTACCTTTTTGTATTGTACGCGTTTGCTTTAAATCGTAAATGTTAAGCTAAATCGCGTAAGCTAAAAATTAGCGTTCAATGTAAACGGGCATCAAACAATTAAGCGTTTACATCAATCAAGTATTAAATAATTATTTTGAGAATAATTATGATCCTTGTTCATTTTATTTTTATCGGATACGTAAAGTGTATACGTTTCGCGATATAGTACGTTTAGGCATACCCGGAATCACATGAATTAATCTACGCTTCCACGAATGCCTATGTTTATATTCAATGATCAAAGTTTATAAAACTTTGCCCATATACATGCATATGTACACGTCCCATATATTTATGCAAGATAACAAAGACTTTATAAGTTACATACACTTGATAAATTAATAACTACACATTACATATTACTTTCATTTTCACCAACAAGTGCAAGTAACATTTCTTATTATCAAAAGAAAGTATCTAGTCAATCACAAGCCTTGAATTCATGGGATGTTCTACATATGAGGGGACACAAGAACACTTCCATTAACTAAGAGTAAGGTGCTAGCAAGAGTTGGTAAGGACTAACTAGTCACCCCTTTTTTTATGGATCTTGCCGCCCCTCCCCCTTTAATTTTCTTGGTTAAACTTTGCTAATATCTTACCACCTTATATATATATATACTACTTACATGCAAGAGCTAACATCTACACATCTTAACACTTAACTAAAAACAATTTCTATCTCTCTTTCTCTCAACCAACCACACGGCTCAACCCCCCTATAAACTATCCATACTAAATTTTTCTATCACTTATTTACACATTCTTTCCATTTCATATTCTAAGATTTCTTAGTTTATTTCCAGTATGGTTAAGGATTTACAAGTGTTGAAGCAAGAATCAGATTTTTGATGTTTCATATTGAATCTATGGTTTTCATAGCTCTTGGCTAACTTTGGTTTATAGTATAAAAACAAGGTTTCGATTGTGTTAGTAAATCATCTTCATCACCATAAGGTCATCTTGAACTCTTTATGATCTTACATTTATCATTAATATGCATATGTTAGTTTCATATTAGCTTGAATCACCATTTAGGATTTTGATCATGTAAAAAGGAGTTTCTACTTATTGTCATCATAATGTACACTTTTATATATCTTATGGTGTTAATGACATCATGTTAAAATGGATACATAAGTGATTTACACTCTTGGTTAAGCATAAAAATGACTATGTACTAATTAGGGTTTTAAAAGATCATTTAATATGTTTCAAGTGAAAGTAATGCAAATGGCATGTAAATCCTATTTATGGAGTTTTAATGATGTTACTTGAACACTAAAATAAAGTCATGTTGGAAGAAATACACTTGTACACTTATGGTTTATATGTAAAAATGGCTAAGTATAAACTTGGAGTAAAAAGGCTACTTATGAAAGCTAAGGATTAAGAGAAGTGTTTAAAATGCGACTTGGTAATTTGGGGACATGTGAGGTTAACAAATTTTAGACTAAGGGACTTTATTTATATGTAACATTATGAGCATAGATATAAAATATAAGGCTTGTGGTAAAGTTATAAAGTGTAAAATATAAAAACAAGGTTAAAAATGGACTTAATAAGGTCACCCAAACTTTCTGTCCAAAAGTGTATAAAAATATACTTATTTTATATTTTTATAAAATAATACGACTCATGACGATTCCGAAAAAGTAAGAAACTTGTCAAACGGATTAATAACGAAAAAGTTATGGTAAAAGAACAAATTATTAGATAAAATAAACGAATTTATAAAAGAATTTTTATAAAAACTTTTTATAAAAATTATTCAAACAGCAAGTTTGGTATTTTTAACAAATTATACATATTTTTAGGATTCCAAAATGATAAGAATCGTAATTTTTCAATTAAAAATGAACGAGTTATGAATTTCGCAAGTTTACGACAATTAATACTTTTATAAAACTATTTTTATAAAAGTTACTGTTCATGACAGAAATATTTATTTTTGTAAACCTCATAAATAAATGGAACTTTCAAATACGAGAACGTGCTCGAAAGAATCACTAAAAACGGAGCTTATAACGAATAAAAATATGACGTTTAGGGTTTTACGATAATTAAAACTATTAAAAATAACTCTATAACTGGGTATGAACAGTAAAAGTAATGTATCATCAGGAGGGTTATAAAAATATGAAAATGTCAAATTATGATAACTCGTCCTAATACGAAAGCGTGGGCATAAGAAACGTCAAAATCGGACTTAAAACGCGAAAGTTACGCCAGTTTTACTACAACGATAATTATAAACGTTTTAACTAATTAAACACAATTTTACCAAAACCATTAGTTGGTGATTAAGCTGTATAGAATTATATGTGGTTATCAAAGTACTATATTACTAGGGAGTTTCATAATGAGGCCTCTTCGGGGTGGCGTATCGACGAGTTGCTGGATTTACGATTTAAAGTGTCCTAGCTCCTCATACGTTCACTACATGACCTCTTAATTATGATAGCCCGAACGATAGTATGATGTAACTAACATAGACCTGTATATGATGTTAGTTAATCAAAGTACATGGTACTTATACGACCTTAAAATAAATAGGTTGCATCTGACGATTTGCGTGACGCTTTATCTGCGATATTTGGATTATCTGAACTCAAGGTGAGTTCATAGCCCCACATTTTTACGATTTTAATGATTTATAACTATGGGGTGGAAACATGCTTTGTTTTATAAATTGGACGCAAGTGGATATTTTATATTGATTACATGTTTGCCTAAGTAGCGATAACCCAAGTTGAGCCCATTATCATGAACTGTCAATTGCATAGATGTAGTTGTTAATTACATTATGTGAGCGCGAATGTTATGAATAGATCTATTTGGGGAAACGACCTCCCCGTTCGGGTGACTAGCTATCACCGGGAACGAACGTATAGCATGTCGAATTTGGGGATGTTTCGGGTTAAACATCTAATCGGGCAGAAATTGCAATATATATTATTGCAAGAAAGATCGTCGAGCTTCAGTGTCATGAGCTTAGGAAAATGTAATCTGGTTTTGTGATGTCTGCATGTGTTGCATTATCACGGGGAAAGTCTTGCGGTCCTGCATATTATGATTTATCAAACCTATGAATTCACCAACATTATTGTTGACGTTTTAAAGCAATGTTTTTCAGGAGATCAGTAAGCATAAGGTGCCAAGGATACATTGGTGATTTTGTTTTGGGAAGTCATGCTAAAGATATGGTTGTATTATGTTTTGGGAAACTCATGTGTTGTGAACCAGTATCTTTGTAATAATAATCAGGAACAAGTTAAAGCTTCGGGCTATTTGTATCAAATATTTGTTAAATCCAATGTATCGGTTTTAAAACGACTTTTTGGTCGTTCTATATATATCTTGTGTTATTGATCTATGAAGTAACACGCCCCGGACCCTTATTCCGCTGCGACCCAATTTGGGGGTGTTACAGATTGGTATCAAGAGCCAAGGTTATAGAGAACCAGGTCAAATGTTTTTGCTGGACTATAACCATTTTTCAAACATTGCATTCATAAAAAGGGTTTTTATGGGACACTAGTTGTTGCATTAGTTAGTTGGACTAGATGCATTCATAATTGATATACGTGGTTATAATATATTACGTATATTACAATAAGAGCCTTATATAATATACTCATATAAGTTATTTCTGCTGGTCACAGTAGTCATGTCAGCTGATTCCGCTGTTACCTATACTTCTGTTCACTCTGAGGCACGATCTTGGAGTATTCCATCTGAGGATCCTTATGAGGAGGCTGCCCGACAGTTGTTGGAGCAGGCACCACGTTCTCCAGAGTATGTACCTGATCCCATAGAGCTGGAGGATCATGTACCTGTGTACATTCCGGAGCCTGAGCATCCTGAGGATTTAGTGCCAGCTGAGGATGAGGCACCTACACCTCCACTACCACCATTCTTTTTATCTCCACGTATCCGACCCCCACGTACTAGAGCAGCCATGGCTCAGATGAGAGCTACAACACCATCCACCTATCATTCACTACTTCCATCGGGGACACCACCATTGTTACCTATCCCACTACCTACACCATCCACTAGCCGCAGAGCTGATATTCCCGAGGCTGACACACCGCCTCGGAAGAGGCTACTACTTACTACTCCTAGACCTAGTTGTGAGGTTGGGGAGAGTTCTGCTGCTGCTGCTGCGAGACAGCCAGGACCCACTATGGCCCATAGAGTCGATTGCAGTTCTGTAGACACTATGGAGACCAGGATCCGAGATACTGAGAGGAGGATGATGACCGCCTTAGAGATGGTCAACATGAGGGTCAGTTACCAGGTAGATGTTCGCAGTAGAGAGAGTTCGGAGTTTTACTCACGACATCACGATGCCCAAAAGGATCATGCAGCTGTGAGAGCTGAGATTGAGGTATTGAGGAGAGAGAGACTTGCTTACGAGCAAGAGAGTATTCAGACCCGTCAGGACTTGGCTAGGTCTGAAGCTTACTGCAGGGCATTAGAGGCACGAGTTACAGTATTAGAGACTGAGGTGCGTCGCCACGAGTGGCAGCGTCAGGCTGCAGATGATTTGGCTGTTCAGCATATCATGCGTACCCAGGCCCTGGAGGCTGGAGCACGCGTTGACACATTGGAGGACACTGGTAGCAGTTCCTAGACTTTGGTTATGATTGTAGCTACTATGCAGTCTGTTAAGTTTTTATGGGTTACTCCCAACTAGCAGGCGGTATAGATCTTTTGTTTTGTTTAGCTATCTTGTATAGATCTTTTATTTCTAATTAGCTATTCTGTATAGCGTACTAAGTATTACGAGTAACTCCCACCTAGTAGGGCTCTATGTTGATTTTCATTTTGTAACCTAGCGATTGTAGGAATCTTTATGTTCAACAAATCATGTATTGTTTACAAAATCTATATTTGGAAAGAGGATTATGTTATGTCGAGCTTGTGGTTGGTTGTATATTTCACTATGTGTGTGATTTAACTGTTTATTGTTGATGCAGATGTTATGTCACGTTATGATTGTTTGAATCTAACGGGTATTGTATTCTATTGTGGATGAAGTAAATGGCACCAAGAGAACCACTAGGTTCATACACCAGTTACACCAACCCCAAATGCAACACCCACCACAACTGTTACTGAGGCACAACTTCAGGCCTTAATTGACCAAGGAGTTGCTGCTGCAATGGCTGAAGCAGAAGCAAGCAGGGTTAGGAATGGCTACAACAACAATGGTTCAGGACCAAGGCCAGCACAAACTGCTTGCGAATGTTCTTACTCTGAATTCTTGAAATGCAAACCTTTGGACTTCAAAGGCACTGAGGGAGTTGTCGGACTCACTCAATGGTTTGAGAAAATGGAGTCTGTGTTTAGCATTAGCAATTGCACAGCAGCTAGTCAAGTCAAATTTGCGACTTGCACTCTACAAGACGATGCTCTTACATGGTGGAATTCCCATGTTAAGACCACTACTCTTGAAGCAGCTCATGCCATACCATGGGCAACACTTAAGAAAATGATGACTGATAAGTACTGCCCGAGGGGTAAGATCAAGAAGATTGAGACTGAAATGTGGAATCTTAAGGTCAAGGGCACCGATGTGGTGGCCTATAGTCGACGATTTCAGCAACTAGCTTTGATGTATTCTAGGATGTTCCCAGAAGAGATAGACAAGATTGAAAAGTATATCGGTGGCTTGCCTGATATGATACATGGCAGTGTAAAGGCATCAAAGCCGAAAACTATGCAAGAGGTTATCGAGTTTACAATCTGAGCTCACTGAACTGATGGACAAGAGAGTCAATACCATTGCGGAAAGACAAGCTGAAAACAAGAGGAAGTTTGAAAACACTTCCCAAAACAGTCAGAATCAACAACAACAACAAATCAAGAGGCAAAACACCGGCAGGGCATACACTGCTGGATCGGGTGATAAGAAACCATATGGGGGATCTAGACCCCTATGCTCAAAGTGCAATTACCACCATGATGGTCCGTGTGCTCCAAAGTGCTATAAATGCAACAAATATGGTCACATCGCCCGTGACTGTAGGGATACGGGAAACGCCAACCACATTAACAACCAGAAGGGCACCGGATCGGGTCAGAAACCTACTTGTTTTGAGTGCGGAGTTCAGGGACACTTCCAGAAGGATTGTCCAAGGCTGAAAAACAACAAAGGCAACCGTAGTAATCACGCTGGGAATGACAGAGCTCCAGCAAAGGTGTATGTGGTTGGAAATGCGGGGGCAAACCCAGACAACGTCGTTGCTGGTACGTTCCTTCTAAACAACCGCTATGCTTATATCTTGTTTGATACGGGTGCCGATCGAAGTTTTGTGTCTACTGCATTTAGCTCCCAAATTGACATCACGCCATCTACCCTAGATCACTATTATGATGTCGAACTAGCTGACGGGAGGATAATCGGGTTAAACACTATACTTAAGGGTTGCACATTAAACTTCCTAAACCACCAATTCAACATAAACTTAATGCCTGTAGAACTTGGTAGTTTTGACGCTATAATCGGTATGGATTGGTTGGCGAAATACCAAGCGGTCATTGTGTGTGCTGAGAAGATTGTTCGCATTCCCTGGAGAAATAAAACCTTAATCATACACGGTGACGGAAGTACTCAGGGAAGTGTGACACGATTAAACATCATTTCGTGCACTAAAGCGCAGAAGTACATGGAAAAAGGATTTCCTGTCTTTTTGGCACATATCACTGCAAAAGAGGTTGAAGACAAGTCGGAGGAGAAGCGACTTGAGGACGTACCAATAGTTCAAGACTTTCCCGAAGTATTTCCTGAGGACTTGCCGGGTCTTCCTCCGACTCGACAAGTGGAGTTTCAAATTGATTTGGTACCTGGTGCTGCACCTGTAGCACGGGCACCTTATCGATTGGCGCCTTCCGAAATGAAAGAGTTATCTGAGCAACTGAAAGAGCTATCCGATAAAGGCTTTATAAGACCCAGTTCCTCACCCTGGGGAGCTCCGGTCTTGTTTGTCAAGAAGAAAGATGGATCATTCCGGATGTGCATTGATTACCGGGAATTGAATAAACTAACGGTAAAGAACCGTTATCCGCTCCCAAGAATTGATGATTTATTTGATCAGCTTCAAGGGTCGAGTGTCTACTCAAAAATCGACCTAAGGTCAGGTTATCACCAATTGAGGGTTCGAGAATGTTAGCCGTGTATTTATTAAAGTGATGGTCATTAAATATTCCCGAGCCTTGTATAAGTAAATCGTAGTTTTCGAGAATTTAGTTAAGCTAGTTAGGCCTAGTTGTCGGGCTCAAGCCCATTTGTATCATGAACCGGCCCAACTCAAAGCCCACTAGAATAGTCCACTCTTGGATCTATTTAAAGCCCTCTCCAAGTGTGGAGAGGGTGTTGCTTCTCATTTTTCTTTTGTGAAACAAGTAACCATTTTTCTCTTTTTTACTTTCTCTTTCTAAAATCTATTTTTCTTATTTTTGTGTTTGAGGTGATGAAATGATATCCTAACAAGTGGTATCAAGAGCCAAGGTTGGGTGTTGTGATTTGGTTGTGGTAATTTTTTTTTAGCTTATCATTCGTTGGGTGTTATATTTTGTTGGTTTCATCTCGTCATAACAGTCCATTTTTCTTCAAGTTTTTTCTATTTCTCTCGTTGCTAGTAAACACAAGACCGTGTTCTTTTCGTTTGGACCGATCGTGTGGAAAAACTGTTGCATCGAGCGAGTGGAAATTTTCGAACCGAACGAGTGAACTTGTGAAGGATCGAACGAGGAAAGTTTTGAAGGACCGAACGAGTTCCTCTCTGTAAGATCGAACGAGAGGATCGAACGAGAGGATCGATCGAGAGGATCGATCGAGTTGATCGAACGAGTTGATCGAACGAGAGGATCCTCATGATTTTAGAACTGGTTGCAGTGTGTGTTCCGCTCTAAGATCTGGAGACATAATTTATATGTAACTAAGTGTACGGTGTTCACCGATCACAAGAGGTCTGCAACAACATTTTAGATCAAAAAGAGTTAAACATGAGGCAACGCCGATGTTAAAGGTTGCTAAGTGATTACGATTGCGAATTCGTTATCACCCGGGAAAGTAAATGCCATTGCTTGATGCCCTGTTGAGCAGGAAAAGAACGATAACCACCATTAAAGTTAAAGCCTTGGTTATGACTATTAGCTTAGAATTCTTCCCAAATAATCTTAAATGCTCAGACAGAAGCGCGAAAACCAGAGAAACATTAAGAGTGAAGACGTTGGGGGAATGTTGATTGAAAATGCTAAGTTTCTGGAAGCAATTAGAGAACAAAAGTTGGAACCACATACGGATGGAACCCTGTGCCTCAATAGAAGGAGCTGGTTACCTTGTTATGGGGATTTTAAAGTGACTGTGATCAAGCACAGAAACCCACAAATCAAAATACTACTATTCATCCCGGGTTCCGACAAAATGTACCAGACATAAGGAGATATATTGGGTGGCCCCAACATGAAAGACCGACATAGCCACTATATGTTAACGAAGTTTAGGACGCTGTGCTAATGGTCAAGACGAACAACAAGCCAGTCATAATTGTTGGTACAACTAAGATACCGAATGAGGAAGTGGGACAACATCACTATGGATTTTGTCGCAAATAACAAAGCTTCCATAAGACGCACCCCCCCCCCCCCACTCAAGCTATGACACAATTTTGGGTGATTGTTTGACCGACTCACTAAGTCAGCGATCTTCACCCACCATGAGAGAACTGATCCCTTATAAACATGCACGAATGTACTCAAAGGAGGTGTCCACGAGACAATGGAAAACCTGTCTCAATCATTTGTGATCGAGACCGAGATTCGCATCAAATTTCTGAGGTTCACATCTATCAGAACGCTTTGAGGGTGACTAATTTGGATATGAGTACTGCGAACCATACCACCAGACAACGGTCAAAGCGAGAGACCATTTCACTCTCGAGGGATAATTGCTGCGTGCTTGTGCAATCGACTTTGGAAAGGGTTGGGTTAACCATTTGCCATTGGTCGAGTTCTCATATAACAATAGCTATCACGCTAGCATCAAGGCCGCACCATTCGAAGCAATTTATGGTCGAAAGTGTCGTTCACCTATTTGTTGGATCGAAGTTGGAGAAGCTCAAATACACGATCCAAACTAATTCAAGAGACCACTGGAAAATCATCCAGATCAAGACAGGATGAAGCCGCCGTGATTGACAAAGATTTAACGCTGACTTGAAGCGTAAACCAATGGAATTCCAAGTCGGGGATAAAGTTATGCTTAAAGTTTCGCCTTGGAAAGGGGTCGTACGTTTTGGCAAACGGGGGAAGTTGAACCCTAGGTATGTTGGACCTTTTAAGGTGATAGAAAGGGTTGGAGAAGTTGCTTACAAGCTTGAACTTCCAGAAGAGTTTTTAAGTAGAGATCAAAATACGATTCAAGTATCTAAATCTGAAAAGTGTCATGCCGACGAACCATTTAGCTGTTCCGTTGGATGGACTTCATCTTGATGACAAGCTTCATTTTGTTGAGGAACCATAGATAATAGTAAGGCCAGAAGTTAACAACGGTTGAAGCTAAGTCCGATCCATTAGTCAAAGTTCGATTGGAACACCTAAGAGAGGTCCTGAGTTCACTTTGGGAAACGCGAGGACCAATTTCCAAGAAGAAATACCCCCATACAACTCGTACCAATGACCGCCCCGTCGTCAAGGTGCCTGCATCGTGAGCCTTGAGGACAAGGCTCGTTTAACGGGGGAAGTCTATAACACCCTGTGTTTTCAAGTCATTGACGACGTCGATAAATATACTATTTATTTTTAGTGTTGTACGCGTTTGCTTGTGATTTCATGAATTAAGTTTAAATCGCGTAAGCTAAAAATTAGCGTTCAATGTAAACGGGCATCAAACAATTAAATGTTTACATCAAACAAGGGTTAAGTAATTATTGTTGAAGATAATTATTAACTTTGATTCATTTTAATTTTTAATCAGCCTACGTAAAAGTGTATAAACGTTTCAACACGATGAAATTGCGTTTAGGCACTCCCGGAACCACCAAAACTTTTCTACGCTTCAACAAATACCCACATTTATACCCAATACATAAAAATTACTCATCAACATCACAAATATCTTCTTATTGCCGAATTCTTGGCAAATGATACAAGAAATAAGAAAATTTCCAAGTTTGGTCAAATATACATCTCTTTCATTAATACCTAGCCCATGCCTTCTCATTAAACCACCATACCTTGTCTCTTTGACTTAGACCATGACTATGACCATCCCTAAGACCTTACCATGTCCCTTTGAATGTTTTCTTGACTCTTGACCTTTGAAAGTGTTATATACATACAAGTAACTAGGTAGTAACACATAGAGAACAAAGCACTTAGTAAAATTTTCACAAACTTTCTCTCTTTCTCTCTATATGCTACGGCAAGAAGCAAGCACTCAACCAAATCCATAGCAATTTTTCTACAACCCATACACACTTATACACATCTATCCTAAGACATTCTAAGGTATTTCCAACCATTGAATCACCATTTCCAAGTATTACTCAAGTAAAAGAGAGCAGGTTTTTATAAGGAAAGCTAGGGTTTCTCTATGCAAGCTTGGAATTTGTGGCTAAACAAGGGTTAGCACTTGTTATTCATCATCATACCTCCTAAGGTCTACAATGAACTCTAATGTTCTTAACAATTTTTCATTAATATTCACTAGTTAATTCATTATAGCTAAATCAACCATTTAGGAATTAACCTAACATGTAAAAAGAAGTTTTTATTTGTTGTCATCATAATATACACTTTTATATATCTTATGATGTTAATGACATCATGTTAAAATGGTCACACAAGTAATTTACACTCTTGGTTAAGTATGAAAATGATTATGTATTAATTAGGGTTTTTATGACTTCTTAATATGTTTCAAGTTAAAGAAATACTTATGACAAGTTAAGGTTAATTATGGACTTATGTGCATGTTGTTTATGGTTTGTTAATATAAGAGTATAAAAAAGATGAGAAGAATTGTACACACAAGGTTTTGTGTAACATAACTACATATAAAAACTATGATTTAAGGATTATTATAAAAGTTTAATGGTTTATATTAAGTAAAAAAAAGACTATGGAATAATTTAGACAAAGGGACCACATAAAAGGACTATGGACAAAATATACATGTAATATATATAAATAAATATAAAATATAAGATATTTGGTAAAAGTCATAAGGTGAAAACAAGAAACAAGACTTAATTTTTGGACTTAACAAACTAGCACAAACATTCTGTCCCAAATACGTGGATAAGACAAATCATTTTAATTTTTTATAAGATAATAACATTTTCACGATGATCCGAAAAGGTAAGAAACTTGTCAAACGGGATTAATAACGAAAAAAAGTCACGTTAAAAACAAGTTATACGTTAATAAACGAGTCGTAAATGTATTTTTTTATAAAAACATTTAATAAAAAATAATAAACGCAAGTGTTTGAATAATTTTTTAACAAATAATACATTATTTTTTAGGATTCCAAAATGATAAGAATCGTAAATTTTTCAATAATAACTAAAATAACAGAGATAAGAATTTCGCAGAGTTACGACAATTAATTCATGTATAAAACTATTTTTAAAAAAAGTTCAGTTCATGACAGAAAGTTATATTTTTGAAAACCTCATAAATTGACAGAATTTTCATTAAACGAAAACGTGCTCGAAAAGAATCGAAAAAAACGAGCTAATAACGTATAAATAACGAAAGTTTACAGTTTAACCAACAATTAAATCGATAAAAATATAAATAATAGTTCTGGGTAACAGTAAATAATTTAGCTGTTCAACTACAGTAATTCCGAAATTCAAAAATGTCAATTATGATTGACCCGTCTAATACGAAAATATGGGCCATAAGAAACGCGAGAATCGGGGCTAAAAAAAAACCGCGAAGTTTACGCCATTTTACTAAAACGGTAATTATAAACGTTTTTACCTATTAAACACAATTTTTCCAAAACAATTAGATGGTGATTAAGCAATATAAGAATAATGCATGGTAGTAGTTAACATGTGATTAGGTAATTAACACGACCTTAATTTTAAGATAATTGCATCTGATCCGCTTGCGTTACCGCATTATCGAGATACACTTGATATAGCTCACTAAAGTGAGTTCATAGCCCCACTTTTACATGCTTTTGTTTATACAAAGTTATCGGGGTAAAAAACATGCAATGTTTACAACGACACAATGGTTAAGTTTCATATTATGATTACGTGTTGCCTAAGTAGCGATTAACCCATTCTTTAGCCATAACATGAACTGTCAATTGCGGGGATTGTGAGCGCGAATGATTATTAATAATCTATTGGGTTTGACAACCCCTTTCGGGGTGATATAGCTATCACTGGACAACGAGACGTATACCAAGTCAATAAGATGTTGCGGGTTTAAACTCACCAGGGCAATGTAGGCCAATAATGTGGCATCCATACACGTCAAGCTTCAGTGATCATGAGCTTAGAGCAACTGTAATTACATTTATATGTGTGTGCATCTGTTGCATTATCATACGCTTGGGAAATCTTATAGGGTCCTACAATATAATGATTTATCAAACCTATGAATTCCACCAACATGTATAGTTGACTTTTTAGAAAAAGCAATTTTTTTTCAGGATCAATAGCATGAGGTGCAATGGATACATTGTTGGTTTTGATTTGGATGTCATGACATTTAAGAATTTTGTCGCATTTCATTTTGTTATCTGTTATGGGCGGAAAATCTTTGTATTTTGATCAAGTGAACAAGTTAAGCTTCAAGCTTATGTAACAATTACTTTGTTAAATCCAATGTATCATTTTCAAACGACTTTTTGGTCATTCTATATATATCTTGTGTTATTGATCTATGAAGTAACACGCCTCGGACCCTTATTCCGCTGCGACCCAATTTGGGGGTGTTACATCCTCTACTTGCGATCTTGCTAGTATATCTTCAACAATATTAAGGCAAACCTCTGGCATTTATAAAACCATTGATTTCCTAAAATAAAAACAGAAAAAACAAAACATAAATAAATCTTCATGGTAGCAAACAATGTTTTAAAACCCGGTTTTTTAAATGACTCGGTTTAATCACCGGGTCACCGGTTTAACCGGTTGAACAGCCAGGTTGAACCGGTTCTATACATATATATATTGATATTTAATATGTAATGTTGCATGATTTCATAATAAATTTGATTTATTTCCTATATTCGATTGAATCGATGAAAAATATTAAGACTCCCAACGATAAGCTTTGTTTTTAAGTTCTATTATCTATTATAATATAACAAAAATTGCAACCACAATCAACTTATTAATCTATAGGTTATAAAAAAACCAAAAATCTATATTAAAACTTAGTTAGGTATTTCTAAAAGTTTTATAACTTTAATTTACATCATTTACTAGTTCTTAACCAACAATAGTCCTCAACCTTCCAACTTTCATTTACTATTTTTAACCCTAAGTTTTAAAACTACGAGCAGTTTTGACTTAGTTGCTATACAATAGTAAACCGCCCATTGACAAATTTTTTTGTTTTTCTTTTTCTTTAAATTGGAAACATAAAAAAAATTACTCGGCACAAAATATGAAACAAAATTACAAAAGTACTTATTTATTCAAATCAAAAAATATCCGCGACATGAGACCAAACACATAAGCCCGTATAAAAAAACAAACTAGTAAACATGAGACCGAAAAAATAAACCCACACAAATTAACTATAAAAAAAATTGCTCGCAAAAAATAGGAAAAAATATTACATAAAAGTACTATGATTCATTCAAATCAAAAATACCCAAGACATACGCCTAACACATAAGCCCATATAAAAAAACAAACTATTAAACATGAGACCGGAAAAATAAACCCGCACAAAATAAAAAAAAGTTAACGCCTCGCATCAATTAATGCCACGCATCAACGCGCGAACAATCATGCTTAACACATATTTACTCAAATCTCATAAAATTATTAAAAAAAAACCAAATAGCGAAAAAAACAAACCTTTAAATATGAGGCCCAACAAATAAGCCCATATAAGAAAAAAAAAGTATTAAACATGAGACCGAAAAAATAAACCAGCAAAAAAAAAATTAACGCCCCGCAGCATCGCGCGGGCAATCACGCTTGTTATAATTATAATTATAAATATACTCATTTGAGGCAAGGTACGACGTCGTTTTCCCAGCCATGCTATAGTGCTCGGCCCATTGGGCTCCCACTTTGAGTCGGCCCATTTTAATTTTTTTTCTTATTCTTTAACTAGGCAATTTAAAAAAAAAATTGCTTGGCACAAAATAGAAATTTTCTTTTTACAAAAGTAATTATTTATTCAGATCAAAAAATATACGCGACATGAGGCCCAACACATAAGCTCATATAAAAAAACAAACTATTAAACATGAGACCGAAAAAATAAACCCGCACAAAATAATATAAAAAAAATTACTCGGCACAAAATAGGAAAAAAAATTACAAAAGTACTGATTTATTCAGATCAAAAAATACCCACGACATGACGCCCAACACATAAGCCCATATAAAAAAACAAACTATTAGACATGAGACCAAATGAGTATAGCTGGTCCCGTGGCCGTTCTACAAGTGGGGAATAGATGTAGCTGGTCCTTTCCCGGAAGGACCCGGAAAGGTCAAGTTTTTAATAGTCGCTATGGATTATTTCACGAAATGGATAGAAGCGAAAGCCGTGGCGACAATTATAGGAAATCAAGTGAAAAAATTTATGTGGACAACATCTTATGCCTTTCGGACCTTTCCGGAGAGATAGTCTCGGACAAAACGGCCAAACAGTTCAGCGAAACTCCATTCAAGGATTGGTGTATAAATTAAATATCAACACAACGTTTTCGCCTCAGTGAAGCAACCCGCAATCCAACATACTTTGTAAAAGGAGCAAACCAAAGCTTGGGCGAGGAATCAAGCGCGCGCCTGGGCGAAGGGAAACAAGAATTAGTGTAGAGAACTCCCCCATGTTCTTTGGGCCCATAGCACGATGATTAAGTCAAGCCATGGGGATACCCTTTTTTCTTTGACCTATGGAACGAAAGCTGTCATACCCGCGGAAATCGGAATGCCTACATACCGCACTGCGGCAGTAGACGCCGTGCATAATGATGAATAGCTACGGCTAAATTTGGATCTACTAGAAGAAAAGCGGGAGCGCGCAGCAATATGTGAAGCCAAGGATAAAAGAAAAATGACAAAATATTACAATGCTAGGGTCCGTGTCGTTACTTTTAGACCCGGAGACTTTGTCTACCGTAGCAACGACGCAAGTCATGCCGTGGCTGGAGGAAAGCTTAGCCCAAAGTGGGAAGGACCTTACGAAGTCACGGAAGCGCTTGGAGACGGAGCATACAAGCTAAGATCCATGGATGGCGCAGTCCTTCCGCAAACATGGAACATTGCCAATCTCAAGAAATGTTACCTTTAAGCTACGACATGGATAAGTCCACATCCTTTTTTATCTTTTTTACTTCTTGTTTAGGACCTTTAATAAAATCCATGTATTCCACATTTCGTTTTCAAATTATTAATAAAATTCCACGGGTCTAGCTAACCCTGCGCCTTCTTTATATGAAAAATTTCCCAAGCGAATCTTTCTTTAGTATCATTTACTTGTTGTCCCGTATAATGTATGATCAATATGATGGATATCTTCAGATATTTAAAGGCTAAGCACCCTAATAATTGCTTGCCGTATAAGAGGGTTGCAACCCCAACAGCTACGGATTCTGTATCCTTATGCTACGTGTCCCTAAGACGTTAGGTACATATGGAAAGACTCTCACAGAGCATGTAAGACACTAACAGTGCAACAATAAACAAAACATATCGGAAAAGTACATGTTACATTGTTCACCATGGACATCCGTGGATATAATACAAACAAAAAATAATAATAAATGTCTAAGTACCACATGCGGTACTAGGGCCAGTCTAAATTATACATGGGCGGCATAGACTTGGATCTAATCAACCGTGGGGATGCCTCATCTTCAGTTGTCTCTGTCTGTGTAGCATCATCTGTCAATAGAATGGCAAGACCTTGAGGAGCAACAGTAGGTACTAACACCGGAATACCGTCAGACCTAGGGTGATGCGCGGATCCGATCCCATGAATGCGGCATACCACCCGTCACTTCTTCTTCTCAGCGCGACTTACGTTTGCCATATTGGCATCCTCCAACAGCATTTCTTCTTTAAAAGCCCATGGAACTCTGGGATCACGTACCTTTGGATACACAGGGATCTTTAGTTGGGAGGAACTAGGACGGATCTCGTTTTCTCTCTTCTCTTTTCTACTATTTTGCTTATTGGTATAGCTTATTGTTATGAAATGGATTAAGCTTTTGGGATAACATTAAGTTTCTCCAAATGATGAATCAGAGGATATTTTAAGTCTTTTAGGGCATGAAGGGCTGCAACATATTTGGCGTCAGCCTCAGGGTCGTACACCTCAATCACCTCTAAATCTAACTAGGCCTTTCCATGCTCCACCCCATGTTTAAGTCCCTCGCTCACGCCTTTAGAAATCCTAGCAGATATGACATTAGCAAATGTCTGCCTCAGTTCGGTGGACTCCGCACATTTCATTATAGCTAGGCGTAGACCGTGTTCGATAACCCATCTATGGTCTGCGATGGCTGTAAGCATGTGAGGATAAAACTCCTTGTCAAAGTCCACGCTCAGCGCATCCAGACTTGCATCCATTTCCGCACAGCGCCTCTCTAGTTTGTCATCCTTACGCTTCTTAAACTCTTCAAAAGCGGCCTTTATTTGTTCCTTACCCGTAACCTGAGCTTGAAGGGTAGACACCTGCTGAGACAGTTGATTGTTATTTACTTGAAGGTCTGGAAATTTAGCGCGGAGGCTTTCCAACTCTTTGGTTAATTCCGCACTATTAGCCTCCGCTGCCTTTTTCATGTCAACCTCGGCCTCCAGCAGGGTCTCTAGATTCCTGGTTTGATTACGGAGGCCTTGCACTTCCGTATCGACAGCCCTTAGAGATCTGACTTCCTGATCCAGTTTCTTTATCTCCTCCTCCCGAGCATGGATTCTCTGATCTCGCTTGGCTACCTTTTCTTTGGCTTTCTTCAGCAGTCGGACCTTTTGTTGAAACCTTAACCATAGTTGGGAACCCATAGCCACTTGCCATGCCAGATTTATGTTGTACTGGTTTAAGAATTCCTCATTGGGCAAGTGGCGCAACTCCGAAAAATACCCTGGCGGCACCATATGATCCACCGCGTCCTGGCATACACCCGGGATGTCCAAGCGGTACCTGTTGGTTATACCCTATCCCAGGTGATATATACCGCCTGACGACCCAGCAAAGGATGTAAAGGAGGAAGACTTCTTAGAATTCGGATCCCCTGCGACGATCGCTCCCTTAGAAGACCTGCATTATGGACGGATGGAAAAATACGGGCTATTGGCATACTTGAACAAAAAAAAAAGAGAGGAAACGACAAATAACAGGAATGGCACAAATAGAATCACTTACTGGGCAATATCGAGCTCAAGGGTTGGTTACGGCCGTACATAGGATAGTGGATCCGGGTCGCTCACACTTTGTTGTACGGGCATAGGGGAAGGAATGTCTGCGCCTACTCCTATGGTAGCTAGGGATTTCCCTTCGCGAGTCATTGACTCAGGGTGAACGAAAGCATGATATGTCCTTAGTACTTTGGGTGGTGCGTTTATTTCCATCTCACTCGTGTCTCTCTTGCGACGCCTTTTGTTCACTAGAGACCCTATCGCGGTTACCTCTTTTTCCAGGTTAACTTCTGGAACGACCTCCGTGGTCGTTGTATTCTCTGCAGGAAGATCCTCTTGGGAGGCCTCAGCCAGAACGGGGTTCTCAGTCTCGCCTCTGTTGGTAATCATGGAGGGCAGATCCTTGTTTGCAAAATCTAATGGTAACATCTCCATGGTGGAGGGTGTCCCTAACGTGGTCGACGTCGCAACCATGTCCTCCATGTCTATAACCCGACTTGCGGTGGTAGTTAATAGCGGCACCTCATGCGCGGCATGCGGGTGAGTCCCGGTCTTTACTGCGGCAGGATTTGGGGAGCTAATCAAGTTAAACAGATCTATCTCTGCAATCAAACACAAACAGTTAGCATATATTCCGACTTTTATGAGCAACTTAAGGTAAAAATATAAACACCCACCCTGGCCGTCGTCAGATAGAAACGTGGGATACACATCATCTCCTAGGAAGTATCTACGGCTCAGTCTTACTAAGCATAACAGGAGTTCCGGCTGTCGTTGGATAGGGGTCTGGCGTGTGTTCAATAGTGCCACGTCCTCCACGGAGTACGTGCCCTCTACAGGAATTCCATCCTTTAAAACACTAATACGCCAGTCTACAACGGTGGGGAATACCTTCTCATCCACCAAAAAAAATCTATTGTTCCAATTCTTTAAGGAATCCAGAGGTTTTGTGTAACATTGTAGGGTACTTTTTCCTGGTCGTTTGCTAAACGACATCCACCCCGAATTAAAAGATGGAATATAAAACACACAGAACAAATTCACTGACGGGATTATGTTTAGGACGCGGCACTGGATTTCGAAATGACTTACCTTGGCTGCGCCTATTACTGAAAGTTGTGACAAGTAAATTTGATAGTGACCAATTATATCAAAAAGAAACTGCGATATAGGGATGCGGAAATTGGCAAACTCAAAAAAATTTGGTGTACATACCAACTTTGCCCTCTGGAAAATCTACGATCCTGTACCCCCGACCAGGCAATTCTGGGTACAGGCCCTCTAATATGCCGTACTCTAAGGTAAACTCTAGTAGATACTCCTAGGAGATGGTTGACACGGCGGTCTCGAGTTGTACGGTATCCCTACCCATTTTTAATAAGTTTTATGAAATAGCGTTGTGTACTAACCTGGCGTGGCGCGTTTCTGTGGGAATATGTAAGTATGTGCGGCTATAATGTGTGAAAATGGCAGTTTGATTTGAAGATTATATAACTATGAACAGTTATCGTTGGTCCTATATATATACTCTGTATTTGGTATTCGTGCCTAGTGGGATGCTTGCCACGTGTCCTCCACTAATTTTTTGGAAGATTAGGGTTTTGGAGGAAGATGAAACAGTTCGGGTCCCACCTGTCCCATCACTTAGCCGTTTTCTCCGTTTCTCATTTTATGGGTCATGATTTTGCGCTGGGGGGTCCGACATACAGTTTTGACAATTCTGCATCATCCGATAGTTGTTTATATTTCAGTCTAGCAACCGTGACCGCGGTCCCGACCACGGCCGCGTCTCCTAGACTGGGGGGACATGATGATGTATAGTATAGACCGCCTCAGCCCACTTATACTACTATAGGCTTTGTAGCTGCTAACGGGCCTACGACCCATGTATAGCGGTCATGGCCTTTCGGACCTACGGGTCGCGGCTATAGGCACGCTATCTATGGATGTGGTAACTTTATAAGTTATCTTTAAGAGAGGATAACCTAAGTAAATAAGAGATATGCCTTACTTATTTAAATCAGTCATGATAATTACAAATCCCTACAATATCGGCCGCGTCTTGGGCCAAAAGATACGGAAACCATAAAGGGTATTCAGCCTATAAAAGGAACCCAATTATCATTGGTACATGTATCTAACAAAACCCTAATTACACTTAATTACTCTCTCAAAATCACATAATTACTCTCATGCCGGAGTCTAATTGTAGGATCCGCTCCCATGATAAGGTTAATGGTGTTTATTTCCTTGTGCAGGGACCTTCAAAGAATTCACTTGGTATAAGAAGGAGGCACTCTATACCCGAATAGCAGCCTATTCGGATCAAACTAGACCCAACCTAACTTTTGTATCAACAAATACCCTCTTACTGCATACTACCATTTGCTACAAGACGAGCCTTGTAGCGACTAAGAATATCATCTGCTAAATACTTATGACAAAACAACCACATACAACGAACAACATTGGCGTCCGTAGGTCGGGGCACAAGAGTCCAATTTTGATTTTAATAAGTGCATGATATCTATCATTCATAGAATTTTGCGAATTTGGATCATCAAACGCATCACGATACGATTTTGGTAAGGGAAAACAGTGGATACATGAAGATTTAAACGCTTAGTTGGATGATTTAACCCACCACGAATGTGTGTCACCATGGGAAGAACTAAAACCGGGTTTGGCTTAACAAAAGGAGGTGAAACAGGATGGGGTGTGTTGGCGAATGGGATTAATGGACTGATATTAGGTGATGGAATCCTTTCTTGTTCTGGTTGGGCTACGGGGCTATTAGGAGTCGATTGGTTTTATGGTGATTGGGCCACTTGGTTTAGCGGTTGTTGAGCCGGTTGCGCGGCAGATGCAGTATTATCAATTGGTTTTTGTTGTGATGTAGGATTAGTGGTTATAGGAGATGAACGAATGATGTGGGATATGACATTAGTTGGCTCTTTCAAAAACTCATAAGAGGGAGGCGAAGTGGGTGTCATAGAGCCAAAAGGAAATACCGTCTCATCAAAGGTAACATGTCAAGAAATGATGATTTTATTTGTATTCAAGTCAAGACAACGATACCCACGACGGTTAGAGGCATGTCCTAAAAATATTGATGGTGTAGCACGTGGTTGTAGTTTATGAGTGGTATCTGGATGTAGGTAACATAAACACCCAAAGGTGCGTAATAAGGTATAGTCCAGACTTGTTCCAGTAAATGGGTATGTGGGATCTCATTGATAATAGCACCTGAGGGTAAAATATCTAATAAGTGGAGGGCCATATTAAGTGCTTTGATCCAAAAAGTAGGGGGTAGGTGAGCCTGAAAAATAAGGTCCGAATAAGATTGTTGATAGTGCATATCATTCTTTCAGACTTACCATTTTGTTGAGAGGTTTTTGGACAAGAGAACCTAAACTGAATACCCTTAGAGGCAAACAATTTAAGCAAGGCGTGGTTGTCAAATTTACCACCATGATCACACTAAAACGACTTGATTTCACACTTAAATTGAGTATGAACGAAATTACAAAATAATACAAATTTAGATAAGACATCCGAATTATTAACCAACGGATAAGCCCAAACAAATTGTGAATAATGATCCAGTAATAGAACATAGTATTTAAAACCTAAAAGACTCGGAATGAGGGAAGTGCACACATTTGAGTAAACAACGTCAAAACAAGATTTAACCAAAGTATTAGAACTAACAAAGGGAAGCCTCACGTGCTTGCCAAGCTGACAAACATGACAAAGAACATGAGGTTTCTCTTTATTACATGAAATGAAATTACGAGAAATAAGACGACGTAACACTTCACATCCTGGATATCCAAGTCGTTGGTGCCACGTATGCTGACTGGTAAGAAAGGCATGAGGAAGGGAAGAGGGCTTCGTGACGGGGTAAAGATCCCCCATGCTATTACATCGGAGAAGCACTTTACGGGTCACGAAATCTTTGATAGAAAACCAAAAGCGTCAAATTTAATGATACTATTATTATCACAAAAGACATAAATTAAATTTTTTAAAATGTTAGGGGTGATAAGAACATTATTAAGGTGAAGGGGTCTATCAGGTGTTGACAAAATACTATGTCCAGAATTGGTGACGGGTATAGAATAACTGTCACCAACCGACACAGATGGATATATGCACATATTTAAAACATCACTAAGACTAGTAACCAAATCATTAAGGTAAGAATGCGCACATGTATCCATATTACAAGCACCAGTACTAGGATCATGTGGATTCGTGGCACTAAAAACATGCGATAATATCGTTTCATGTCTCGCAAGTTGACCCGCCTGTCCCAAAGTAACCTCCTAACCGAATTGACCCAAACACATGGGCTGGAATGTACTAGACTGGGTCGGCTAAACAAATGTGAGCTGCTGAAAGGAACCCGGCTAAACCTTATGAAAGGAAGTGCGCTGAGGTGGCTAGGCCGACTATGCCATTTGATAACAAGGCTGTAATGGTTGGGCCTGTTGCGGCATGAAATCAGGTGGGCTGGAATATGCGAAAATGGATTGGACTGGCCCAAGAAGTCTGATAGGAAGGGCCATTGGTCCAAGAGTGGTAGTTTGCCTAGAATTCGTATGAGACTGTACCACATTAGTATTTCCATTATATCCAAGGTTAGCTAAAAGGGCTTGTTGTGTTTGTATCCATTCCACCATCTGACTTGGTGTCATATTGTGATGTTTTATTAGGGTTAGGATTTTGTTATATTAGCTAATGACGACAAATAAAAGGGGTAGGGTTTGTGCGTCACTGTTGACATAAAAATAGTGTTACAAGAGTTGTTTTACTGGTAACGACAAACTTTTTTTCTCCTAATAGCAAACAAACACTAACTCTCAAAGATAACAAATAACAATCAAGTGAGAGCCAATAGATAAAAAAAATACAAACTAGAATTAAAGAACACCAACGGAGAACCAACGATCGACAAATAATGAGTCGATTGGTAATCAAACAACAACGGTCAACTTAAACTTAAGTCGACTATTAATCAAACAAACAGTAATATTAAACGTAAAAGTCATCTGGTTAATCTACCAACGATCGACTCAAACATAGGGTTTTTGGAATAATTTTGGAACGGTGGAATTGTTTTAGGGTTTTATGGTTTATGGATTGACACTTAAGCTGATACCATGTAAGTGGGTAAATTCTGTATGCATTAATCTCGATCTGTCGATACATAATATAATATTACAATGAGTATTCTAAAAGCGGGCTTGAGCCCATGTATACTAAACCCAATACAAATATAACGACTAACAGCAACAAGACGTGGTTTTAAAATACTCGTGCAAATACATGTGGTTCAATGTAAAGAGCTCTCAGGCTTAAAGTACCAACAAAATATGGTTAGAGGTGTCCTTTTTGACATATGTAGGCGTGTCGTGATCTCCGCCAAGAAAGAAGCACTTGCGAACTTTTGACTGACCCGTCACACAAAAGATCGACACTCAAACCGCCTGACGTATTTGGTTTTTGGATTAGTTGGAGGGAAACATGCGTAAGTGGATCTGGGGTTTCTCCTCTTCTAGAGTTGAGTAGTCGGGGTTTTACAGTGGGTCGGACTGCTTTGAAAGCCGCCTCATGCAAAGTGACAAAACACAAGAAAACATGCATTGAAAATCAACACATGTTTATTCCTTTCGCGTTTGACACATTTGGTTTCCTTGAACCTGAGGCGGTGAAGCTACTCAATAGTGTTCAACGTGCTATGAACAGTAATGTTATGACGTCAAGATCCACAAATGTGATTTTCAATAAGATTAGCTTTGTAATCTAAAAAAATCTAACAACACCGCTTGTTGCTCATTTAACTTATGTTATTAAAGTTTTTAGAATTTTCCTTATTATGATCATGTTTGAACATTGAGGTAAAAGCATGTGCAATCAAATAGATATCGGAAGCTTCCCGTGACCTATAGTCAAAGCTTGTGTATAAAATTTTAATGGCTTTGTAGTTCCCACACCATCAAAGTAGGATTCACACACCACTTAAATTTTTTTTTTCAAATTATTTCTTAAATTTTTTTTTTATTATAAAACTGCAAATAAAAAAGGAACAAAAATTATAATGTTTAATAAGCCAAAACTATTAAAATACAAAAAATACGGAGTAGAAAACCATAAGGGCGCGTTTGGTTTGCAGTATGTTTTGAAAAAAATTGTAATCTGTCAAGGAAATTGTATTTTGAATGAATTGTAATTCAAATAGATGGAATGTGTTGGAATTATAATGTGTTAGAATTGTAATTGATGTATCGTGTCACTGTGTTTGGTTGAACTTCAACGTAATGTAACTCAAAAAAATTAAAAGAAACTTAATAATAATAATATTAATAAATAATAATAATAATAAAAATAATATCAATATCAATATTATTAATAACTGAATAATAATAATAATAATAATAATAATAATAATAATTGAAATATAATATAAATATATTAATATATAATATAAATTATATAAATTATATAAATTATATAATTTAAATATATAATATATTTAATATATAATATAATATAATAATATTTATTATTATTATTATCAATATTATTAATAACTGAAGAATAATAATAATAATAATAATAAATACTGATGATTTAAAGTATAAAATACGGAGTATTGAATTACTTCCATCCAACTTTCTATGTAATATAAATTCCCTCATTTGATGTAATTATAATGACTGAATTACAATTACAACGCAAACTAAACAGCCTACGTAATGTAATCTGAATTACAATTCCTTTTATTCTGCGAACCAAACAGCCTATGTAATGTAATTAGATTACACTTACATCCAATTACATTCAATTACGGCGAACCAAACACCCCCTAAAAGTTGTCTTTTTCTGTTAATAAAATGAGTAAAACTGACAGAAATAAATGCGAAATAGAAACTCTATATTCAAAATAGTAAAAAACAAAATATACGAAAAAAAAATAATATTAAAAACTGTATTGTCCTGTCAATAAAACGAATAACAAAGGAGTGAGTGGAGTGGGTGGTGTGTAAACGGTATGACCCTATTTTAATAAACTTTTGATTGTTTGATAACTAGATATCTTTCCCAAGGACGACGACCTACTATTTCAAATACTGTACCACTTAACTAGTAATTCAACAACTTGAATAAATTTAATAGGGTAGATCATCAAATAAATATGCTTTTAAGTTTTGACCCTTTAAAGTGCTTTATGATTGGTTCTTACTATGATAGGTGCTATAGTGATTTGTATGGGTCTTAAGTTTTCTTGATATATATTTTCGTTCAAAAAAAAAAATCCAAGCAATTGCCCCAACTGAGTCTCATAAACATCGTTTTCAGTCCTATATAAAAAGGTTCTAAGCATATGTTTCTTTCTTGACATCGGTTATATATATTCGTGTTGGAATATATCAGTGGAACTGGAGAAACAATTGTTGATCGTAATTGGAGATGTTGATCCGGTGTGTATTGTGGCTCGGGTTAGAAAAATTGGAAAGATAGCAGAAATCGTAACCGTTGGACCACCCAAGAAACCCGATCCTCCTAAACCTAATGCTGAGCCTTGCAAAGATCTTTGCAAAATAATCTGCCCGAATCCATGGCCTGTTTGTAATGATGTCTATGGTCCTGTTATGGTTGGATATTCACAATCATGTGATGGTTGAGGGTGCTTCATACTTTGACATGAACATGCAACCTGTTTTTCATATCTGTTGTCAATGTTTTGAAAACCGGGTTTTGAATCGACCCGGTCGAGTCACCGGGTCACCGGGTTACCGGTTGGACCGCCGGGTCAACCCGGTTTTCCAATATATATATATATATATATATATATATATATTCAATAATTAGAAAGAAAGTATGTATATAAATCATGAAATATTCCATATATTAAGCCTAAAGAATATTTATTAACAAATATAACATGTAAAATTAAAATTACGTCGCAAATATATACAATTAACATGTTTTATTTATAAAAAAATACAAAAAAACCAAAACCCGGGCCGGGTCTCATGACCCGGGTTGACCTGGGTCACTCCAAACCCAGTCAAACCGGGTTTCGAAAATATGAAACTCGGTTTAATTTGACCCGTTTTTTCGGCCGGAACCGGTTCAACCTGTTGACCCGGCCGGGTCGAACCGGGTTTCAAAACACT
This sequence comes from Tanacetum coccineum, assembly GCA_026074375.1. Lineage (NCBI taxonomy): Eukaryota > Viridiplantae > Streptophyta > Magnoliopsida > Asterales > Asteraceae > Tanacetum > Tanacetum coccineum. The sequence continues at coordinate 5,095 of BQNB010024423.1, read as the reverse complement.
GTCTGTTGTTAAATTTCTTATATGTTCAACGTAATTATTCAAGATTTCAACTTTTGTGTTGTCTGTTAGTTTGTAAACCATAGCTCAATAGCTCATCTAATGTGTACCAACTTTTGTGTTGTTTGTTTAGTCTGTAAACCATAGCTCAATAACTCATCTAATATGTACCAATTTTTTCGGACACATATATAAATTAGATTTTTCTAAATTGTGGGTTAGGCGCATGATAATTAACATTAATTAAATGCCGATAATATTATACTTGAAAATTTACATCAACAAGTATATTTACCCGCGCTCCGCTGCGGGACATTTAGGGGGCGTCGGTGTGCGTTAGCTGTGTGTATTGTTGTTTCGGGTTT
>BQNB010024422.1:5403-48459 GCA_026074375.1 Tanacetum coccineum | reverse complement strand
TGTGCTATTGACCCAATAATGTAACGCCTTCGGATATTCAACATTCCGCTGCATACTCAGATTTGAGGGTGTTACAAATGATGTGGATGTTCATCTCTATAGGTCCATGATTGGCTCTTCAATGTACTTGACTGCTTCTAGGCCTGATATTATGTTTGCAGTTTGTGTTTGTTCAAGGTTTCAGGTCACTCCAAAGTCTTCCCATCTAAGTGCTGTCAAGAGAATTTTTAGGTATCTAAAGGGCAAATCCAAACTGGGTCTTTGGTATCCTAGAGTGTCTTCATTTGATTTGGAATCCTACTCACATAGTGGCTATGCTGGAGCAAATCTTGACAGGAAATCCACAACAGGAGGTTGTCAATTTCTTGGTAGGAGACTTATTTCTTGGCAATGCAAAAAGAAGATAATTGTGGCTACTTCTACTACAGACGCAGAATATGTTGCTGCTGCAAATTGCTGTGGACAAGTTTTGTGGATTCAAAATCAAATGTTAGACTATGGGTTCAATTTCGTGAACTCAAAGATCTACATTGATAATGAAAGTACTATATGCATTGTAAAGAATTCAGTATTTCACTCAAAACAAAGCATATTGTAATTAGGCACCACTTCATAATGGATGCTTATGAGAAGAAACTTATCCAGGTGCTAAAAATACACACTGATGACAATGTAGCTGATCTTTTAACCAAGGCATTTGATGTTAGCAGATTTTAGTTCTTGGTTGTTACTATTGGGATGATCAATCCATAAGCTGTATTAGTTAAGGGGAGGCAAATGGCTGTGTTGTACAGTTTGTAGGTTATGCACAAAGAAGGATTCTAGTAATGATGATGATTTACATGGAGTTATTTGGGTTTTAGAGAAGTCATTGGAAAGAGATATAGATGGTACTGAAGAACTGTTGTTGCCAGACTTGTTCCTTTTTTGGTGGATAAAAGTTAGTACCGACAGTGCAAAGTTAATACCGTTGGGCAAATATAGTACCGCTAAAGAAACTAGAAAGAAGAGATTAAAGAAGAGGGTTGCTAAAGAAACTGCAAAGAAAGAAGACACAACAAAGGTACTTGCTAAAGTAGATGTGACAGAGCAGGGTACAAAGAAAAGGAAGGGTAGTCATATGAAGATGATTGCAAGGAAAAGGAAAAGACCACAACCAGATGTTGATAGTGATGATGAACACAGAAAGTGTCTAAATATTGTTACATTTGAAGGTACCATAGATAGTGAAATAATGGAGAGAAAATCATTTATTTCTAAGTTGGACAAGGTTTCATCACCAGAGGGGGATTACCTTGTTATCTATAGAGTCAATGGGAACTTCAAGGCATTCAACTATCTATTGGAGGTACTTCATATTTTTGATAGACAAGATTTATTTCACTTGTATGACTTGGTGATGAAGCAGTACTCAGAAGTCACAATGGAAGGATTTGAGTTAATTCTTTGGGGAGATTTAAAGATAATGATGGAATCCTCATCAGAAGAAAATGATCAAAGTGACTTCTGGAACAATCAACAAAATTGGGAGATTATCAGATGGAGATTATATGAAGCTTGTGGAGTTTACATATTAGAGCTTGAGGATGGGACAGTCATCCATATGTTAGTTGAAAGAAGATATCCTCTTTCAAAGGAGTTATTACAAAGAATGCTTGATCTGGGTTTAGAAGTTGAAAGAGAAAGTTATGTTGCTCTTGATTTAATAAGATTTATTAAGCAACAAATTGATGAAGAATGATGTTGTGAATGGAATTGAGAAGGGTTTGAGTGTTGGCTAACCACCACACAACAAATGGTCATTAGTTCACCATGCTTAACAGACATAAGAACTGGCTAGTCCATAAGCAAACGGCTTGTGGTAAAGACTTCTCAAATCCGTTTATGGTTGACAATTTACCAAAAATTGTAGGGTTTTTAACTCACCTTGCTTCATGGTGAAGAGTTGGCTAGTCCAAGATCAAACAGTTCTTGGTAAAGACTACTCAAATCTGTTGATAGCTGATAGTTTGCTAAAAACTATATGGTTTATCAATGCACCATGTTATGGCAATGAAGCATTGGCTAGTCCAAAAGCAAAATGTGTTTGGTAAAGACAAGTCAATTCCGTTAATGGTTGACAGTTTACCAAAAACTGTATGGTAATCAACTCACCATATTTTGAAATAAAGAGTTGACTATCCCAGAGCAAACGGCTACTGGTAAGGGAATATCAAATCCGTTTATGGCTGGTAGTTTGCCAAAAACTACAAAGCCAACTTAGTTAGATGTTGTTGTGTTGGTGATGAAGATGGATAGCTGAAGATGTCAAGATTATTAAAGATCAAGATCAAGATTTGACAAAGTGTTTGGATACATCCTCCAAGAACTTAAGAAGAATAAACCAAAGAAACGTGAAGTTAAACAAGTTCAACAATCATGTTTAGGGAATGATTGTTTGGAATTATACATTCCTGACTTAGTACCATTAGTTATATACTTAGTACCGCTAGTAATAGTTAGTACTGACAGTACAAAATGTTAAGTACTGCTCAGATAGTTAGTACCGTTTAAGAGATATGCATGAGATATTATAGGAAAAGATATGCATTATCTTTTACGCGTTTTGTAAGACAAGATTAGGGTTTTCCTTTGTGTATAAAAGGAACCTTCACGGCATAGTTAGAGATATGAGTTCATTGTCAATCTCATAGTTAGCAATTAATACAAAAACTTAGTTATCAATATTCATTGTTCTTCTTTGCATTATAAGTTAGAGCAATCACTTATAGTGTTTCTCTTATCATTGTTTTCTCGCAAAATTACTTTAGCAAGTGACATGACGATTGATTTTTCAAATCAATTTTTATTCAATCGGTGAGACAATAACTCACTGGTTCACTCTTATCGTGTTGTCTGCTTTGAGACGTTCCGATAATGAGAACATGTTAAGTATGATGAATCTAATACATATGTGTTAAAAAGATTCAATACTACAGCTAGAAATCATGTCAATGAGATTCTTCTTAAATTGAATCTACCTAATCACAGGTCAATCTTCACAGATTTAAAGGTTAATCCAACTAAACACGGGCGAATGACAAAGCCATATTCGTCACCTAGATTTATTGCTAATTGTTTTATTGCAGATTCATATAAAGATGGACATGGAGTTACCTGATTTCAGCTGACTCACAAATTCATTGCCGCATGCTCATACTCGATCGACATTATAAAGACATCATGAAAACTCAAGTACATGTTTCAATACTTTCACTACTCTGATACCGTACGTCCTTCTCGAAGCGACGAAGTGTTAAAGTTAAAGAACTTCGAAAAAGGTGAATCAATAAAGCATTCAAGATAAAGAATCAAGAAAAGTATGAGCATGTCGGTCTAAAGTTACAAGTACACAAGTTGGCAAGAGAACACAAGATAATGACAAAGAGATTGAATGTGGTTGATGATCTTAAATGGTTCAAGATCACATACAAGTCAAGCTAATGGAACAAGCTCAAGCCTAAAGTCAATAATCACTACGCCATATTCACAAGAAAAGGAAAAGAAAAAAAAGTCTGCGAGCACAAGAATGAAGACCTTCATAGTATGCACGGTTTAAGTTTTTGTAAAATGGAGTGACCTCCCTTAGGGGGAGATTGTTAGGAACACGAAAGTATCGGTCACTTCCATAGATATCATTAGATGGCTCGTTTAGTTATTTTTGGAAACTTACTAGGCTAGTTAGCCCAAAGCGCATGGAAAGCCCATTCAAGCCAAGGCCCTAACCGGACATAGGAAGTATAAATACCCCTTTTCATGCTATAGAAAGGATGTTGGTTGTTCATTTCTTACACACACTTAATGCATTTTCTTTTCATGTTTACTTTCTCTCTCAAAAGTGTTCATCCAACCATTCTCTCTCTAAAACTACCTTTATTTCCCTCATCAAGTATGTTATTAGATAGCATTCAGTACCATCAGGCCCATCAGCTTTATTATAGTCAATACAAGGTGAGATCATGAAAAAAATATCATCTCAAAGAATAAAGGAATACATCTTAGCCATCTATTTTTCATCAAATAAAAAAAACCCACTTTCCACCTTCTTTGAAAAACAACATGTATTGCAAACGATAAATCGTCAAATTACAAAAAATACATCATCGCAACGAGAATATCTTTATCTTTCAGTAGACAGGCACTTTGATATATTTTTGACGAATTTATTGAATTGAAATTTTCGCCAGAAAAATCACACGTGATTTGTAAAATCTCTTTTGATTTTTTTTTCTGGTTTTTTTACAGCATAAACAAATAACTTTTATTATTATTCATTTAATATTTACATAGTATTGGAAGTAAAACGAGAAACAAGTTGTGTCGCTAGTCCTTTTTAATTGCAAAGCTAATTCTTTTGGAAACTACATTTGTGGATTTGGGTTTCATAACATTGTTATTCATAACCCAGTGGACTATGTTGAATAGCTCTACCGTCTTAGATTCAAAAAAATAAAAAGTATCAAACACGTAATTTTAAAACAACCATGTGTGATATCATAAATCACATGTGATATCATAAATCACACCTGATATCATAAATCACATGTGATTTCACAAAATAACATGTAATTTAACGAAATCACATGGATTTTTAAATTAACGCCGAGAATATTATATCATTCAGTAGACGGTCACTGATTAGTGTTAAAATTTCCGCCAAGAAAAATTACACGTGATTTGTCAAATCACTTGTGATTTGTTACTTTTAAAAATCACGTGCTATTTCATAAATCGCGTATGATTTCACAAATTCACTTATGATTTTTAAAGTAATAAATCACGTGTGATTTAATAAATTCATAAATCGCATGTGTATTTACAATTATATGTGTGATTTTTAAAATAATAAATCAGTGATTTTTAGAATCACGTGTGATTTCATCTGGGCGGAAATTAAAAACACAAGTTCGTCGAAAGTATATAAAAGTGTCCGTCTATAGAAATATAATTTAATTATCTCCGCGATTGAATAATTAAATTTGTGTAACGATTAACGGTTTAAAAGATATTTTAATTTTAAAAAATAGGATGAAAGTGAGTTTTTTATTTAAATTAACATAAGATTTAATCTAAGTCATTAGATGGTTTTAAAATAGATGGTTTAGATTGAAAGGACTGTTTTATAATTAGATATTGTTCTACATAAATCTTTTGTCTAGTCAATACCATCCTTTGTACTTAATTGGTTTTTTGAGTAATTAATTCTACCGACAAGACCTTTTATCCAAAAAAAAATAATGTTTTGTAATATAGTTTCGTAAGAACTTCTCATCGTTTGTTATTTAATTTACTTTTTTTTACTGTTTACTCTTTTTCCATATGAGTTGTGTAAGATTTTACTTTTGTTGTACATAAAAAATTAATGTACATAGTGAAAAAAGAACCATATGGCAAAGGGTCAGATTAGAGTTAGGTGGAATATTATGATAACAAACATTAACGCTTATTTAAATTTCTCACACATTTGTTTTCATCACGTTACATCGTGCGCAACTCAACTGCATATATTTTACACAGCCTCTCATAGCCAAAGGTTTAATAAACAGTTTAATATCATGTGGCCAGCTATATATGTGTGTGTCTAGGTTTCCAATAATATCATTCTTCTTTTCTCTCTAGATTTTTATCTGAAAATTTTTTTGTAAGAAAACAATAAAACAAACATGTCATCCCTGGAAGATCTTGAACGCATAAAAATCCCGTTGAATGATATACTACGAGCAACAAACAACTTTGCTTATGAAAATATCATTGATAAGGATGCTTTTGGGGTAGTGTACGAAGGAAGACTTTCATGGCGAATCTTGGCATTCAAACGGCTTACTGTTTCGTTCTAGTATAAAAGATCTAAACATAATCCCTCTAGTAGGATTTTGCGACGAGGATGATGAGATGATCCTTGTTTCAGAGCACCAGCCAACAAATAAAGGGAGCCTTGACATGTATTTGAGCAGTCCACTCCTCACAAGGTCGATGCGACTCAGAATTTGCATGTTTATATCTTCAGGCTTGAATTATCTTCACGGTCCTCGTCAAAAGATCGTCTGTGGTGATTTGAAGCATGCCCGTATTCACTTAGATGATGATTGGAATCCAAAGATTGGGTTATCGGAATCTTTCTTAATGAATGAGCAACTTAGTTCTTTCAATATTTTTAGTAACTTGGGCTACGTTGATCCATTATACATGGAAACTGGCAGGGTAACAAAAGAAGCAGATGTATACACTTTTGGGGTGATATTACTCGAGGTTCTTTGTGGAAGGCAAGCAACTACAAAGGATGAAGAAACAGGATGGTTTCTTAGCAGATTATACACTTTTAGCAGATTGGCATGCCATCATTATGAAAATGGAACTTTAACTGCGATCATAGATCCCATTCTCAGGCTACAAATAAACCAAGATGCCTTGAATGTTTTTTCAGCAATTGCATATCGATGCCTGAATATGGATCCATCCATACGCCCAACGGCTCGAATGCTTCTACTAGAACTTTGGGACGTCTACAAATTACAAATCCACGGTCAAATTCCTGAAATTGGAGCAGTAAGTAACAGCATATTTGCTTAGCTAGTTTCTCTTACAAGAATTAATTAATTGAGACTTATATATAACTAGGCAAATGTCCGCGCTATGCGGGAGAAAACTTAAATATACCGAGGAGATTTTGTTGTTTTGTCTACTCTTAAAACGACTCAAAAAATAATTCAAAATTGTCAAGATTGTTTATTTTTTCATAGAATTTAAAACCTTAAACTTTTTATCTCAATCTTGCACACATTAAGTAACACAATATTAACTTTTTTTCATGAACTGACGGCATTATTAAATGTAGTAATGTAATTCTAATGAGCATTTACAAATTATAAATAATTACTAACTTAAATTCAATATTTATAAAGAATATTTTTTAAGTGCTTGTACGGTTTTCATTATAATTTGTACTGCGTAATATGTCTATTATACATGCAATAAAATGTTGTAAATTTAACTTATTAAATATAACTCCATCCGTCTCAAAATAAGTGTCCAGTTTGTTTCATCAATAAAAATATTGTCCTATGAGAAATTTATTAATGTAGAAACATCCTATTAAGATCCTATTACACGTTTGTTTTCTTTTACAAAATAACAAATTGTCGTTCGTGTCCACCTATCAACTAGTATATATCATCAACTCATATGTTTAGTTTTCTTATATAAAGCGTCCGGATGATGTAATCACAACTCCTAATAGCGGTCTTTATACCGTTCTTTATGGTGGTCTTTATAGCGGACAGGTATGTTTTGTATTTGCATTAAACTAGTTGCTATTGCATATTAATTATTTCATCACTAATACAAAAATGGTATGCCTGATATAATATGGCCACGGGTTACAACTATCCTAAAGGAGAAAAATTCACACTTTATAGTTATCTAATATATATATATATATATATATATATATATATATATATATATATATATATATATATATATATATAAATGATCAATACTAAAAATGCTAAACACAATAAGTTAATGAATATAAATTGAAAAGTTATAATAACAAATTCATTCTTAAGTAATAGAAATCTTTATAAAATTATACCTTGATTATCGAAATCTTTAATAATACAATCTTGATTAGAAACAGAGTCTTGAATACAATTCTGATTTAATGGTAATGGAGATAGAATAATCTGAAACTCTAGACTTTTTGAGCATTGAGAGGTTGATAATATAAATTTTGGGTTTTTCTTCATAAAATCGAGTCTGAATAACTCTGAGGTATGTCTTCTCTTTTATAGATGTCTTGAAAATTCTTGGTGACCGGCAAGTGTAGGTTTTCTTCTCAATTATAGCTGTCCCTTTTTTTTTATTCTTCTTTTCACAGCTGTCTTCTTTGTCTTTTGTAATAATTCGTCTATCTTGAGTGCTGTCTTCTTTAATAATGCATCTTCTTTTGAGCGGTCTTCGTGAGTGCTGTCTTCTTTAATAATGTATCTTCTTTTGAGCTGTCTTCTATAATATGTCACTGCTTACGTCTTCTTCTAGAATAACTTAAATTTATTACATTTTACATTGTACATATTACATATTACATATCATATGGGTCCTGTGAGTCTTGAAATAGATCTTCACTGGTAGATGGAGAACTTCTAATTTCATTAATAATTCTTGCTAAATCTTCTTCTTTACAATTTCTGATTCTTCTAGCAATATCGTCACTATCATCTTTTATAACTGATCTTGTTTGAAATGGAATATGGTCTAGGCGGATCTCGTTGTAATATCATTATAGTTCTAATAAATGCTTCTTTAATAGCTTTGTTTGTCTTCTATTTGTTTTCCACCATTTAAACGCTGAATTGTTTATAAGTGATGGTGGGGGAAATTTCCTTGTCGTTCTTGTTTCTTATGATTAAAAGACATTGATCATGGTAACTTAAAACACTGCTGCAAACTGTAATGTATACTCGAACATAGGAGCTTCTTCTTGTTTAAATAATTCTTTAAATGTTCATAACATGCTATATTTTGGAGGAAGGAAAACTTTCTGGAATAATTACCAAATATTGAAACCATTAGATAATCCTTCTTTGGGTATTATTCTAAAGAGAAATCTTCTGGGAAAAGTGGAAAAAAACCGGTATGGGAAAAATCACCTTATACAAAGAATAGCTTTATTCCATGCTTCAATAAAATCATGCATAAAGTATATCCCTGTGCCATTCTGGTATTTGGATAAAACATTTAAATAGTGAAAGCTCTATTTCACCTAATCTTCTAGTGATAAATGTTTGTTATTCTCTTACTTTACTAAACTTGATCTACTTTTGATCATTTGGATCAAAATTATGTTTACTTGAATAGATTGGTATCGATTAATTATCATTTCATATATTCTCGAGTTTGAAAATCTTTTATATAAAATTAGTATTTTTGGCCATAGAAATATTCTAATAATACTGGGAATTCCTTGATTTAGCTTTTGTTCTTCAAAAAGCTTTCAAAATCTTAATTATCTGTTTATGATGGTTTTGTATGGAATGAACTCTGTATTTTTGGAAGGAGACTTTGGTCTAATTGATGAGGAAACTGAGTAGGGATCTGTTTTTTATGGCTAATTGATGGTGGTTGTGGCTTATTTATTGTAAATGAGCTAATTGGTGAATATGGTGGTTGTTTCGGGGTCTTGTTATTTGAACTGTAATGTGGTATATGAGGTGCAAATCTGTTTTGAACTTGGTGTTCTAGGTGATGCAGAGAAGAGGGTAATTTTGGTCTAGGAATATAACAATTCTTTTCTGTCTGGATTCATCCTTTGATGAAACTGAGAGATAATTCTTGTACGTTGAATGCACCAAATCTCGGAACACCCCCATATCATCGTGGTACGGCCGTCTTACACACTGCCGGGCATAATACCAACGATTGATCGACTGGGCTTACTACGCTGCCTATGGAATTCAATGAATACAAAATTTATTCTTTCTTGTTTAATACAAAGGGAGTAATTACAACTCATAATTAAAAGATATCAACCTTATTATTTTTCGAAAGAAATGGCTCTGATACCAATCTTGAACAGGACCAAATATCAAATAATCTTAATAATATAAATCTGAAATAATAGAAATCTTTATAAAATTATACCTTGATTATTGAAATCTTTAATAATACAATCTTGATTACAAACGGAGTCTTGAATACAAATCTGATTTAAAGGTAATGGAGATAGAATAATCTGAAACTCTAGACTTTTTGAACATTGAGAGGTTGATAATATAAGTTTAGGGTTTTTCTTCATAAAATGAAGTCTGCATAACTCTGAGGTATGTCTTCTCTTTTATAGATGTTTTTGAAATATCTTGGTAACCGGCAAGTGTAGGTTTTCTTCTCAATCATGGCTGTCTTTTTTATTCTTCTTTTCATAGCTGTCTTCTTTGTCTTTTTGTAATAATTCGTCTATCTTGAGTGCTGTCTTCTTTAATAATGTATCTGCTTTTGTCTTTGTGAGTGCTTGTCTTCTTTAATAATGCATCTTCTTTTGAGCTGTCTTCTATAATACGTCATTGCTTACGTTTTCTTCTAGAGTAACTCAAATTTATTACATATCTTTGTAGATTTACATATTACATATCGTATGGGTCTTGTGAGTCTTGAAATAGATCTTCGCTGGTAGATGGAGAACTTCTGATTTCTTTAATAATTCTTGCTAAATCTTCTTCTTTACAATCTCTGATTCTTCTAGCAATATCGTCACTATCATCTTTTATTATTGATCTTGTTGAACTGGATGGACTAGGGGATCCCGTTGTAATATCATTATAGTATCTAATAACTGCTTCTTTACTAGCTTGTTTGTCTTCTATTTGTTTCCACCATTTAACGCTGAATTGTCTTATAAGTGATGGTGGGAAATTTCCTTGTCGTTCTTGTTTCTTATGATTAAAAGACATGATCCATGGTAACTTAAAAACTGCTGCAAACTGTAATGTATACTCGAACATAGGAGCTTCTTCTTGTTTAAATAATTCTTTAAAATGTTCATAACCTGCTAATATTTTTGGAGGAAAACTTTCTGGAATAATACCAAAATATTGAAACCATTGGATAAACCATCTTGGGTATTCTAAAGAGAAATCTTCTGAAAAGTGGAAAAACCAGGTATGGGAAAAAGCCCTTAACAAGAAAGCTTTATTCCATGCTTCAATATAATCATGATAAGTATAGCCTGGCCATTCTGGGAATTTGGATAAAACTTTAATAGTGAAAGCTCTATTTCCCCAATCTTCTGGTGATAAAATTTTGTTAATCCTAACTTTACTAAACTTGATTACTTTTGGATCATTTGGATCAAAATTATGTTTGACTTGAATAGATTGGGTATCGATTAAAATCATTTCATAATATTCTCGAGTTTGAAAATCATTTATATAAAAATTAGTATTTTTGGGCCATAAATATTCTAATAATACTGGAAATCCTTGATTTAGCTTCTGTTCTTCAAAAGGTTCTAAAATCTTAATAATCTGTTTATGATGGTTTGTATGGAATTGAACTTCTGTATTTATGGAAGGAGACTTTGGTTTAATTGGTGAGGAAACTGATGTAGGGGATCTGTTATATGGACTAATAGATGGTGATTGTGGCATTTCTTGTAAATGAGCTAATGGTGAATATGGTGGTCTGTTTCTGGGTCTAGTTATTGAACTGTAAGTAGGTATAAGAGGTGCAAATCTGTTTTGAACTGGTGTTCTAGGTGATGAAGAAGAGGGTAATATAGGTCTAGGAATAACAATTCTTTTGTCTGGATTCATCCCTGTAAAAATTCTCTAGATAAGAAATCTGGTAGATGATTATTCTCTCCTTTAATATGTTCAATAGTAAAATCAAAATTACTTAAAATAGCTTGCCATCTAGCAAAAATTTGTTTAGAAATCAAATTCTTGACATCTTTTTCAATAATAAATTTAGCTGAAAGACAATCAATACGTAATAAAAAAGGTTTCATATATAGATCATCTTCAAATTTTTTAATGTTTAAAACAATACTTAAAATTTCTTTTTTAATAGTAGAATAATTTTTCTGTGTATCATTCCAAGATCCAGAATAAAATCTAACTAATTATTCTGTCTTACTGTCTTTTAGTTTTTGTTTTAATATACCTCCATAGCCTATATCACTAGCATCTGTTTCAACTATAAGATTAGCCTCAGGATGTGGTATATTTAAGCATGGTAATTCTTTTATCCTATCTTTTATGTTTTTAACTATCTTTGTATGTTCTTCAGTCCATGGTTTAGGATTCTTTTTAAGTCTATCATATAAGGGTTTACATATACTTCCTAAATCTTTGAAGAAATCATGAATATAATTAAGACATCCTAAAAATCTTTGTAATTGTTTTTTGTCTTTTATTTCATCAGGGAATTTATTTGTAAATTCTAGACTTCTATCTATAGGTTTAATGGTTCCTTGAACTATATTATGCCCTAAAAATCTTATTTCTGTTTTACATAAACTTATTTTTGTAGGTGAAACTGCTAAACCATTTTTATATATTATGTCATAAAATATGTTTAAATGCTTAAAATGTTGGTCTATGTTTTTTGAATAAATTAATACATCATCAATATATACTATAGCGAAATTATTTATAGGAATAATTATATCATTCATAATATTCTGAAATTCTGATGGAGCATTTTTTAAACCAAAGGGCATGACGTTCCATTCATAATGCCCAAAAGGTACATTAAAACCTGTTTTATATCTATCTTTTTCTTTAATCTGTATTTGCCAAAATCCACTTTTCATGTCAAATTTTGAAAAAATCTTTGAATCATATAATCTTTTCAATAAATCTCTCTTATTAGGTATAGGGTATCTAATCCATTCTAAAACTTTGTTTAAAGGTTTATAATTTATAACTAATCTTGGTGCTCCTCTTTCTATTTCAGCTTGATTCATGACATAAAAAGCTGAACATGACCATGGAGACTTAGATGGTTTTATTAATTTTTTGTCTAATAAATCTTGTATTTCTTTTTTACAATGTGATTCTAATTCTTGAGACATATGTATAGATCTTGACTTTGTAGGGATATCTTTTTCATTAAATTCTTTAATATAAGGTAATTCTACTATATGTTGCTTTCTTTTCCAAAAAGCATTAGGTATGGTTGCACATACATTATTTTTAAAATTTTCTTCTATCTTAATAATTTTATTTTTTATTGTTTCTTGTTGTAGCTGTTTTATTATTCTTATATCACTTATTTCATTTATCAAAAAATTTATATGCTTTTCTTTGTTATGTATCATATTTACTTCTTTTGTTACCATTGGTGTAGTAAATTCAAATGTTAATTCTTTATTTAATATTTTAGTTAAAATGCCTTTTTCATTTACAGAAAAGGGATATATCTGTGTTACAAAAGGTTGTCCTAATATAATCTGAGAACTTAAATTCTTAACTAATATTAACTGAGTTTTAAAGCAAACATTATTTTTACAAATATGGACTTTAGATAATTTATAATTTATGTTTAATCTAGATCCATTAGGTCCAGATAATCTCTGAGATGATTTTTCATAATATTTGGTAGGTATTATCCCTTCTTGAATACAATTTAAATCTGCTCCTGAATCTATTAATGCTATTAGAGATAATTTAAAATTTTCATTAATTACTATGTTTACTCTAGTATACCATCTTTGACAATTTATCATTTGTATTTCATTTACTACCAAAGTATCTGTATCTTTATTAACTTCTGATGTGTTTATAATTTCTTTTCCTTTGTTTTTATCTTCCAATGTTTTTACTTGCTGTTTTAATACTGTTATTTCTGTTTTTATGTTTTTTAATTCTTCTTGTAGTTCTGAAATTGTTATTGGTTTTGTTTCTTTATTAAATCTTTTACATATTTCATCAAAATTATATATTCTTTCATTTTGTTCTTTTATTCTATCTATTGTTTTTGGTTTTCCTAATTGTTCTTTTAATCTATCTAAATACATTTTTCTTAATTCTTTATCTTCAACTTTTCCTATTAAATCTGATAGTCGTTTTATTTCATCATCTTCTTGAATAGTGTTTATTTCTTTATAATCACAAGTACAATTTCCTATACATTCACATTCTTCTGATTCATTACTACTAGTGGATTCATTTTCTACAATATTTAAATCATTTTCTTCAAAATCTGATATACTAGAATCACTAGATTCTTCATTAATCATAATTTTCATAATCTGATTTTTGAGTTCGTCTGATATTTTTAATTCATTAATTTTCTTTTTAGTATAACAATTGTTTGAAGTATGTCCTTGTTTTCCACACTTATAGCATGTTATTGTATCTTTTAAATTTTTATATTTGTTTTCTTTATTGAATGATCTTCTCTTTTTGTATTTATTATATCCTTTATTATAATTATTATATTTTTTACTTGGTTTTCTATATTTTTAGTATATTTATTTTCTCTTGGTATTCTTTTATAATTTCTTGAAGGATATTTTATTGTTTCATAACCATATTGTTCGCAAAAATTTCCTAATTCTTTTTTATTATTTATTCCTTCTTTTTTAATCTTGTCTTTTAATTTTAAATCAGAACAGATTGCTAATCCCACTTGATTAGTGAAATTAAAATTTTCTCCATATGTTATTTCTCTATATGGGATCATATTATTATATATACTAGCTAAATTATTTCTTACCTTTTCTGCAAATAATCTAAGTAATCCTGCTATAAATCTTTCTTTCCAATATGCTTCTCTACAATCAGGCCTAGTCATTACTTTGGTTATAAATACATCTTTATACCATCTAAAATTTGATAATTTTCTACAGGTTAGATTTAATAATATGACTGAATTTCTTTCTTGATAAGCTGTTGGATCTCCAACAAAGTTTTTAAGTATAGCAAATATTAAAGTATTTGTCATATCATCAATTTGTGTTTCTGTTTGTAAATTATTTTCAGTTTTAACTATAGTCTTTTTAGCATTTAATATTATCCATTTTTCTGCTTCTGTAAGATAACTATCCCACCAGCCTTTTAGAGTGCCAGTGAAACCTGCAATTAAATGTTGAACTATTTGTAATTCAGTATTTTTATGAGCTTTGTAAGCATTGGCTGCCATAGTCATTTCTTGTAATAAATTTGATATTTGATGTTCTGTTTGACCGTCTATATTCCATTCATATATTTCAGTGCCACTATAATGAGCTTGAGATAATGTATTTCTTTCTTCAAATTGCATATCAGGTAGTGTAGGTCTATGATAATAGTTTCTTGCCTCAGCTGTAGGAGTGTATGTATTATATTTTATTTTGTTTATTTCAAAATTATCCTTAAATTGTTCTTCTAGATCTGTCATATCATGATCTGTCATATCATCTTCATTTATATTATTGATATTTAATTTGAGTAATTTTTCATTTATCTCTTTTAATATAGATTCTTGTTCTCCTACGTTAATTGGTGTATCTATACTATAAGGTATAAATATAGGATTTTCTTCTATTTCTATTCTTGTAGGTTGTGACGTACTAGCTGATGTGCTAGCTTCTTCTATTTTAGTGTTACTAATATTTTCTATTCTGTCTAGCTGTTGTCCTAATGTACTTAACATTTCATTAGTATAATTATTTTGGTAAATAATAGTAGATAAAGATTTTTCATTATCTTTATTATGTTTTGCTAAAGGAACACCAATAATTTCTTTATTAATTAATATATCTTTATTTGGAGGATGAATACTATTTATAGGTTCATTTGTTTTCAAATCAGTATAAGTTTTAATTATGTCAGTAGCAGCTTCTACCTTTGCAATCTGAGGAATATATATATTATGTTCTAAACTATATAAATGGAACCATGAGAAAAATAAAATATTTTCTTCGTTATCAACCATATATAATACCCATTTATCTTCATGCATTTGTCTTTCTTTTTTATCAAATGTAGAGAAATACCAAATAAGTATTTCATTATTATACATATTATACATTTCATCTTTCAAATATTTGAATTCTAATTTAAATTTAATCTTTGGCAATATTTCCATTGGTAATATTTCCATACTTTATTTAACCTATTGTAAATATTTGTTTCCTTACGTAATCTATTTCCAATTGTGACATTTCTATAGAGATTTTTAGAGATTTCTTTCTTTCATAGCAACTGTTTAGATGTTGTTTTACCTCTTTCTTCTTATTAGAGTTTGTTTTAACTTGTAGTAATAATTCATAAGTTTCTATTAAGGATTCTATTATTGTTAAACTATGTTTATCCATTTTCATTAATTCTTTAATAAAACTGATATGATTAAGATGCCTATTATTATTTATAACAAATTGTTTTTTATTTAAAAACATATTATAATTGTTCGTAATGATCTACTTCTGTAGGTTTATAATTATAAGTAGAAATAGTTTCATCACTTTTATTATCTTCTTCATATACTGGTTTAGGTATAGAACTATTAAAATCAACTCCTTTAAACTTCAAAGATTGAGATCTTCTTAAATAATCTTTTTCATTTTCTGATACTAAACTAGATGGTACATATGTTGAATGTCTAGATGATTCTCCTATACCTTTTCCAAAAGATATTTGTATATTTCCATTTGTATGTTCTACAATATTAGTTATATCTTTATTTAACTTTAAAGGTTTTGGTTGATTCATTTCTTCTAAATTCCATGTTTCGTTTCTTCTTATTTCTTCCCATTTTAACTTCTTTGGTATACATATTTGTGAATTTTCTAAATTTGCTTCAAAAATAATAGTTTCATTCTTAGTATGATCTATTAAAGCACGAGGTTCTACAGTAGTAGACATAACCTTATAATATACTCTATATATAACAGCTAAAGGATCTGATCCTTCTTTCATCTCTATATTTTTCATTTTTATATCTAAAGTTAATACGTCTAAAATATTTGGATCTCTTAAAGCTACTGTAAAATCTGGATAACAATTAAAGTATATAGGACCATTACAAATATTAGATTCAGCTAACGCAAGTAAGGATTGATCAAACTTAAGTAATCTAGCATCTCTTAATATCATGCAAATAGGGGCATTAATTCCTAGTCTAGTTAATGGCTTAATTGCTACTTGGACTAATCCAACATGTAAATATTTATAATGTTTTCTATATTCTTTAATAGCTTTTCCAGAAAATAAATTTATACTTTGATGATCTTGTAATAAAGGTAATGTTTTTTCAGTAGTTTTAATAGAATAACTTTGAAAAAATTCAAAAGACCCGATTTTGTAAAGGGTTTTCACATCTTGTTTAGGAATACTCTAATTTTGTAACTTATTTTCAATATTTGAAATAGTAATTTCAATAGAATTAATATGATCTTGTTCTTCTTCGTTATCAGAAGAGGAACCACTTTTTCGATTTAATAATAATTTTGATAGTTTATTCATTATGAACTATAATTACTTCCTCTCTTAAACAAGAAAGGATAAATTTTGTATTCATGAATTCATGGCTGCGTTGGTAAGCCTTGTAGATCAATCGGTTGGATTAGTCGCAGTGAAGTAAGACGACCGGACCACAATGATATAGGGGTATTCCCGGAGATTCATTTATTATGAAGTACAAGAATTATTCTTTCAAGTTTAATCAAGTAAGTAATTGAAATTCATAATGATTAAATAAAGATATAACTAATATTGTAGAACATACAAATGGAAATATACAAATATCTTTTGGAAAAGATATAGGAGAATCATCTAGACATTCAACATATGTACCATCTAGTTTAATATCAGAAAATGAGAACAACTTATTTTTATTACATATTACATATCATAAGGATCTTGAGAGTCTTGAAATAGATCTTCACTGGTTGATGGAGAGCTTCTGATTTCGCTAATAATTTGGCTTAAATCTTCTCTTCTCATATATCATATCTACTGATTGTTTTGGCAATATATTACTATCATTCTTTTATCATTGGTTTTGTTGATAAGGGGCATGAACCTAGGGGACGCCTGTTGTTATGTCTTTATTGTACTGAATAATCACTGCTTCTTTACTAGCACTTGTTTGATTCTTTATTTGTTGCATCACCATAAGTTAACACTGAATATGTCTTATAAGTAATGGTGGGAATTTTCCTGCCGTTCTTTGTTTCTTATGGAAGGTAAAAAGACATAATCCATGGTAACTTGAGATTTTCTTACTTGCAAACTGTAATTTATATTCGACACATAGGAGACTTTCTTTGGTTTAAATAATTCTTTAAAATGTAACCACCCCCCCCCCCCCCCCCCCCCCCCCCCCCCCCCCCCCCCCCCCCCCCCCACCCCCCCCCCCCCCCCCAATTTTTTTTTGTTCATAACCTGCTAATATTTTTGGAGGAAAAGTTTCTGGAATAATACCAAAATATTGAAACCATTTGATAAACCATTTTGGGTATTCTAAAGAGAAATCTTCTGAGAAATGAAAAAACCAGGTATGGGAAAAAGCCCTTAGCATGAATGCTTTATTCCATGCTTCAACATAATCATGATAAGTATAACCTGGCCATTCTGGGAATTTGGATAAAACTTTAATAGTGAAAGCTCTATTTCCCCAATCTTCTGGTGATAAAATCTTGTTAATTTTAACTTTACTAAACTTTATTACTTTTGGATCGTTTGGATCAAAATTATGTTTGACTTGAATAGATTGTGTATCGATTAGTATCATCTCATAATATTCTCGAGTTTGAAAATCATTTGTATAAAAATTTATGTGTTCTTTGGCATGAAATATTTCTAATAATACTGGAAAGCCTTGATTCAGCTTCTGTTCTTCAAAAGGTTCTAAAATCTTAATAGTCTGTTTATGATGGTTTATGTGGAATTGAACTTCTGTATTTATGGAAGGAGATTTTGGTTTACTTGGTGAAGAAACTGATGTAGGAGATCTATTGTAGGGACTAATGGTTGGTGGCATTCCTTGTAAATGAGCTAATGATGAATAAGGTGGTCTGTTTCTGGGTCTAGTTATTGAACTATAAGTAGGTATAAGGGGTGTAAATCTGTTTTGAGTTGGTGTTCTGGGTGATGAAGAAGAAGGTAATATGGGCCTAGGAATAACGATTCTTTTATCTGGATTCATCCCTGTAAAAATTCTCTTGATAAGAAATCTGGTAAATGATTATTTTCTCCTTTAATATGTTCAATAGTAAAATCAAAATTACTTAAAATAGCTTGCCATCTAGCAAAAATTTGTTTAGAAATCAAATTCTTGACATCTTTTTCAATAATAAATTTAGCTGAAAGACAATCTATACGTAATAAAAAAGGTTTCATATAGAGATCATCTTCAAATTTTTTAATGTTTAAAACAATACTTAAAATTTCTTTTTTAATAGTAGAATAGTTTTTCTGAGTATCATTCCAAGATCCTGAATAAAATCTAACTAATTGTTCTGTCTTACCATCTTTTAGTTTTTGTTTTAATATACCTCCATAGCCTATATCACTAGCATCTGTTTCAACTATAAGATTAGCCTCAGGATGTGGTATATTTAAGCATGGTAATTCTTTTATCCTATCTTTTATATTTTTAACTATCTTTGTATGTTCCTCAGTCCATGGTTTAGGATTCTTTTTAAGTCTATCATATAAGGGTTTACATATACTTCCTAAATCTTTGAAGAAATCATGAATATAATTAAGACATCCTAAAAATCTTTGTAATTGTTTTTTGTCTTTTATTTCATCAGGGAATTTATTTGTAAATTCTAAACTTCTGTCTATAGGTTTAATGGTTCCTTGAACTATATTGTATCCTAAAAATCTTATCTCTGTTTTACATAAACTTATCTTTGTAGGGGAAACTGCTAAACCATTTTTATATATTATATTATAAAATATGTTTAAATGCTTAAAATGTTGGTCTATGTTTTTTGAATAAATTAATACATCATCAATATATACTATAGCGAAGTTATTTATAGGAATAATTATATCATTCATAATATTTTAGAATTCTGATGGTGCATTTTTAATCCAAAAGGCATAACATTCCATTCATAATGCCCAAAAGGTACATTAAAACCTGTTTTATATCTATCCTTTTCTTCAATCTGTATTTGCCAAAATCCTGATTTCATATCAAATTTTGAAAAGATTTTTGAATCATACAATCTTTTTAATAGATCTCTCTTATTAGGTATGGGATACCTAATCCATTCTAAAACTTTATTTAAAGGTTTATAATTTATAACTAATCTTGGTGCTCCTCTTTCTATTTCAGCTTGATTCATGACGTAGAAAGCCGAACATGACCATGGAGACTTAGAAGATCTTATTAATTTTTTGTCTAACAAATCTTGTATTTCTTTTTTACAATGTAATTCTAATTCTTGAGACATATGTATAGATCTTGATTTTGTAGGTATATCTTTCTCATTAAATTCTTTAATTATAGGTGTAATTTATACTATATGTTGCTTTCTTTTCCAAAAAGCATTAGGTATTGTTGCACATACATTATTTTTAAAATTTTCTTCTATCTTAATAATTTTATTTTTTATTGTTTCTTGTTGTAGTTGTTTTATTATTCTTATGTCATTTATTTCATTTATCAAAAAAAATTTATGCTTTTCTTTGTTATGTATCATGTTTACTTCTTTTGTTATCATTGGTGTAGTAAATTCAAATGTTAATTCTTTATTTAATATTTTAGTTAAAATGCCTTTTTCATTTACAGAAAAGGGATATATTTGTGTTACAAAAGGTTGTCCTAATATAATCTGAGAACTTAAATTCTTGACTAATATTAACTGAGTTTTGAAACAAACATTATTTTTACAAATATGAACTTTAGATAATTTATAACTTATATTTAATCTAGATCCATTAGGTCCAGATAATCTCTGAGATGATTTTTCATAATATTTGGTAGGTATTATCCCTTCTTGAATACAATTTAAATCTGCTCCTGAATCTATTAATGCTATTAGAGATAATTTAAATTTTTCATTAATTACTATGTTTACTCTAGTATACCATCTTTGACAATTTATCATTTGTATTTCATTTACTACCAAAGTATCTGTATCTTTATTAACTTCTGATGTGTTTATAATTTCTTTTCCTTTATTTTTATCTTCTAATGTTTTTACTTGTTGTTTTAATATTGTTATTTCTGCTTTTATATTTTTTAGTTCTTCTTGTAATTCTGAAATTGTTATTGGTTTTGTTTCTTTATTAAATCTTTTACATATTTCATCAAAATTATATATTTTTTCATTTTGTTCTTTTATTCTATCTATTGTTTTTGGTTTTCCTAATTGTTCTTTTAATCTATCTAAATACATTTTTCTTAATTCTTTATCTTCAACTCTTCCTATTAAATCTGATAGTCGTTTTATTTCATCATCTTCTTGAATAGTGTTTATTTCTTTATAATCACAAGTACAATTTCCTATACATTCACATCCTTCTGATTCATTACTACTAGTAGATTCGTTTTCTACAACATTTAAATCCTCATTTTCAAAATCTGATATACTAGAATCACTAGATTCTTCATTAATCATAATTTTCATAATTTGATTTTTAAGCTCATCTGATATCTTTAATTCATTAATTTTCTTTTTAGTATAACAATTGTTTGAAGTATGTCCTTGTTTTCCACACTTATAACATGTTATTGTATCTTTAAAGTTTTTATACTTGTTCTCTTTATTAAATGATGTCTTCTTTCTATTTTTATATTTATTATATCCTTTTTTGTAATTATTATATTTTTTACTTGAAGGTTTATATCTTTTAATATATTTATTTTCTTTTGCTACCTTTCTATAATTTCTTGAAGGTAATTTTATTGTTTCATAACCATATTGTTCACAAAATATTCCTAATTCTTTTTTGTTATTTATTCCTTCCTTTTTAATCTTGTCTTTTAGTTTTAGATCAGAACAAATCGCTAATCCTACTTGTTTAGTAAAATTAATAATTTCTCCGTATGTTATTTCTCTATATGGGATCATATTATTATATATACCAGCTAACTTATTTCTTACTTTTTCTGCAAATAATCTAGGTAATCCTGCTATAAATCTTTCTTTCCAATATGCTTCTCTACAATCAGGTCTAGTCATTACTTTAGTTAAAAATATGTCTGTATACCATCTAAAATCTGATAACTTTCTACATGTTAGATTTAATAATATTACTGAATTTCTTTCTTGAAATGCTGTTGGATCTCCAACAAAGTTTTTAAGTATGGCAAATATTAAAGTATTTGTCATATCATCAATTTGTGTTTCAGTTTGTATATTATTTTCAGTTTTAATTATAGTCTTTTTAGCATTCAATATTATATGTTTTTCTGCTATTGTAAGATAGCTATCCCACCAGCCTTTTAGAGTGCCAGTGAATCCTGCAACCAAATGTTGAACTATTTGTAATTCATTATTCTTATGGACTTTGTAAGCATTGGCTGCCATAGTCATTTCTTGTAATAAATTTGTTATTTGATGTTCTGTTTGACCGTCAATATTCCATTCATATATTTCATTGCCACTATAGTGAGCTTGTGATAATGTATTTCTTTCTTCAAATCCCATATCAGGTAATGAGGGTCTATGGTAATAATTTCTAGCTTCTGCTATAGGAGTGTAAGTGTTATATTTTATTTTGTTTATTTCGAGTTTATCATTAAATTGGTCTTCTAAATCTGTTATATTATCTTCAATGTCATTTTCATTGATATTATTGATATTTAATTTGAGTAATTTTTCATTTATTTCTTTTAATATAGCTTCTTGTTCTCCTAAATTAATTGGTGTGTCTATACTATAAGGTATAAATATATGATTTTCTTCTATATCTATCTTTTTAGATTGTGACGTACTTGCTGAGGTGCTAGCCGTATTAGCTTCTTCTATTTTAGTATTATTAATATTTTCTATTCTATCAAGCTGTTCTCCTAATGTATTTAACATTTCGTTAGTATAATTATTTTGGTAAATAATAGTAGATAAAGATTTTTCATTATCTTTATTATGTTTTGCTAAAGGAATACCAATAATTTCTTTATTAATTAAGATATCTTTATTTGGAGGGTGAATACTATTTATAGGTTCATTAGTTTTTAAATCGGTATAAGTTTTAATTATATCAGTAGTAGCTTCTATTTTTGCAATATGAGGAATATATATATTATGTTCTAAACTATATAAATGAAACCATGAGAAAAATAAAATATTTTCTTTATTATCTACCATATATAATACCCAATAATCTTCATGCATTTGTCTTTCTTCTTTATCAAATGTAGAAAAATACCAATCAAGTATTTCATTATTATATGTGTTGTTCATTTCATTTTTTAAATAATTGAATTCTAATTTAAATTTGATTTCTGGCATTATTTCTATATTCATATTTTATTTATCCAACTGTGAATATTTGTTTTCTTATGTAATCTATTTCTAGTTGTGCCATTTCTATAGAGATTTTTAAAGATTGTTTTCTTTTATAGCAATTAGCTAATTGTTGTTTTACCTCTTTCCTAGGTTTTGTTTCAACTTGTATTAATAATTCATAAGTTTCTATTAAGGATTCCATTATTGTCAGACTATGTTTATCCATTGCTATTAATTCTTTAATAAAATTAATATGATTAAGGTGCCTAATATTGTTTATAACAAATTGTTTTTTATTTAAAAACATATTATAATTGTTCGTAATGATCTACTTCTGTAGGTTTATAATTATAAGTAGAAACAGTTTCATCACTTTTATTATCTTCTTCATATACTGGTTTAGGTATAGTACTATTAAAATCAACACCTTTAAATTTCAAAGATTGAGTTCTTCTTAAAAGTTCTTTTTCATTTTCAGATATT
Source organism: Tanacetum coccineum (assembly GCA_026074375.1). Lineage (NCBI taxonomy): Eukaryota > Viridiplantae > Streptophyta > Magnoliopsida > Asterales > Asteraceae > Tanacetum > Tanacetum coccineum. The sequence goes on along the minus strand of BQNB010024422.1, from coordinate 25,043 downwards.
ATACTAGATGGTACATATGTTGAATGTCTAGATGATTCTCCTATAGTTTTTCCAAAAGATATTTGTACATTTCCATTTGTATGTTCTATAATATTAGTTATATCTTTGTTTAGTTTTAAAGGTTTTGTTTGATTCATTTCTTCCAAGTTCCATATTTCATTTCTTCTTATTTCTTCCCAATTTAACTTCTTTGGTATACATATTTGTGAATTTTCTAAGTTTGCTTCAAAAATAATAGTTTCATTCTTAGTATGATCTATTAAAGCACGAGGTTCTACAGTAGTAGACATAACCTTATAATATACTCTATATATAACCAAATTTTTGCTAGATGGCAAGCTATTTTAAGTAATTTTGATTTTACTATTGAACATATTAAAGGAGAGAATAATCATCTACCAGATTTCTTATCCCGAGAATTTTTACAAGGATGAATCCAGATAAAAGAATTGTTATTCCTAGACCAGTGTTACCTTCTTCTTCATCACCCAGAACACCAACTCAAAACAGATTTGCACCACTTATACCTACTTACAGTTCAATAACTAGACCCAGAAATAGACCACCTTATTCACCATTAGCTCATTTACAGGGAATACCACCATCACCATCCATTAATCCATATAACAGATCCCCTACATCAGTTTCTTCACCAATTAGACCAAAGTCTCCTTCCATAAATACAGAAGTTCAATTCCATACAAACCATCATAAACAGATTATTAAGATTTTAGAACCTTTTGAAGAACAGAAGCTTAATCAAGGATTTCCAGTATTATTAGAATATTTATGGCCCAAAAACACTAATTTTTATACAAATGATTTTCAAACCCGAGAATATTATGAAATGATATTGATAGATACACAATCTATTCAAGTCAAACATAATTTTGATCCAAATGATCCAAAAGTAATAAAGTTTAGTAAAGTTAGAATTAACAAGATTTTATCACCAGAAGATTGGGGAAATAGAGCTTTCACTATTAAAGTTCGCAGTGAAGTAAGACGACCGGACCACGATGATATGGGGGTGTTCCCGGAGATTCATGTATTATGAAGCACAAGAATTATTCCTTCAAGTTTAATCAAGTAAGTAATTGAAATTCATAATGAATAAACTATCAAAATTATTATTAAATCGAAAAAGTGGTTCCTCTTCTGATAACGAAGAAGAACAAGATCATATTAACTCTATTGAAATTACTATTTCAAATATTGAAAATAAGTTACAAAATTGGAGTATTCCTAAACAAGATGTAAAAACTCTTTATAAAATTGGGTCTTTTGAATTTTTTCAAAGTTATTCTATTAAAACTACTGAAAAAACATTACCTTTATTACAAGATCATCAAAGTATAAATTTATTTTCTGGAAAAGCTATTAAAGAATATAGAAAACATTATAAATACTTACATGTTGGATTAGTTCAAGTAGCAATTAAGCCATTAACTAGATTAGGCATTAATGCTCCTATTTGTATGATATTAAGAGATGCTAGATTACTTAAGTTTGATCAATCTTTACTAGCTTTAGCTGAATCTAATATTTGTAATGGTCCTATATACTTTAATTGTTATCCAGATTTTACAGTAGCTTTAAGAGATCCAAATATTTTAGACGTATTAACTTTAGATATAAAAATGAAAAATATAGAGATGAAAGAAGGATCAGATCCATTAGCTGTTATATATTGTAACACCCCCAAATTGGGTCGCAGCGGAATAAGGGTCCGGGGCGTGTTACTTCATAGATCAATAGCACAAGATATATAAGAACGACACAAAAAGTCGTTTAACATGATACATTGGATTTAATTGAAAGACTTAATACAAAAGCATATAGCTTTACTTGTTCATTGTTGAATATTTCAAAAGTTGAGAATACATTTCTCAAAATATGATGCACCTAAATCTTTAAGCGTGCAATCCAAAATGTAACCCAATGCATCCTTGGAATCCCATGCCTATTTTTTCTATTAAAGATTTCGATAATCAAGGTATAATTTTATAAAGATTTCTGTTATTTCAGATTTAATCATTCAGATATTTGTTATTTCATATTCTTATTATACTTAACTTAAATTTTAGAATTTCATTAGTTAATATATTGATCCTGTTTGCATTTGGTATCAGAGCCATTTACTTCGAAAAATGATAAAGTTGATATTTTTTAATTATGAACTATAATTACTTTCTCTCTTAAACAAGAACGAATAAATTTTGTATTCATGAATTCATGGCTGCGTTGGTAAGCCCTGTCGATCAATCGGTTGGATTAGTCGCAGTGAAGTAAGACGACCGGACCACGATGATATGGGGGTGTTCCCGGAGATTCATGTATTATGAAGCACAAGAATTATTCCTTCAAGTTTAATCAAGTAAGTAATTGAAATTCATAATGAATAAACTATCAAAATTATTATTAAATCGAAAAAGTGGTTCCTCTTCTGATAACGAAGAAGAACAAGATCATATTAATTCTATTGAAATTACTATTTCAAATATTGAAAATAAGTTACAAAATTGGAGTATTCCTAAACAAGATGTGAAAACCCTTTACAAAATCGGGTCTTTTGAATTTTTTCAAAGTTATTCTATTAAAACTACTGAAAAAACATTACCTTTATTACAAGATCATCAAAGTATAAATTTATTTTCTGGAAAAGCTATTAAAGAATATAGAAAACATTATAAATATTTACATGTTGGTTTAGTTCAAGTAGCAATTAAGCCATTAACTAGATTAGGAATTAATGCCCCTATTTGCATGATATTAAGAGATGCTAGATTACTTAAGTTTGATCAATCATTACTTGCGTTAGCTGAATCTAATATTTGTAATGGTCCTATATATTTTAATTGTTATCCAGATTTCACAGTAGCTTTAAGAGATCCAAATATTTTAGACGTATTAACTTTAGATATTAAAATGAAAAATATAGAGATGAAAGAAGGATCAGATCCTTTAGCTGTCATATATAGAGTATATTATAAGGTTATGTCTACTACTGTAGAACCTCGTGCTTTAATAGATCATACTAAGAATGAAACTATTATTTTTGAAGCAAATTTAGAAAATTCACAAATATGTATACCAAAGAAGTTAAAATGGGAAGAAGTAAGAAGAAATGAAACATGGAATTTAGAAGAAATGAATCAACCAAAACTCAAAACTTTAAAATTAAATAAAGAAATAAAATATTTAGTAGAACCATCCAAAAGGAAAATAACAAATATCTTTTGGAAAAGGTATAGGAGAATCATCTAGACATTCAACATATATACCATCTAGTTTAATATCAGAAAATGAAAAAGATTATTTAAGAAGAACTCAATCTTTAAAGTTTAAAGGAGTTGATTTTAATAGTTCTATACCTAAACCAGTATATGAAGAAGATAATAAAAGTGATGAAACTGTTTCTACTTATAATTATAAACCTACAGAAGTAGATCATTACGAACAATTATAATATGTTTTTAAATAAAAAACAATTTGTTATAAATAATAATAGGCATCTTAATCATATCGATTTTATTAAAGAATTAATGAAAATGGATAAACATAGTTTAACAATAATAGAATCCTTAATAGAAACTTATGAATTAATGAACTAACAATTAAAACAAAACTCTAAGGAAAAAAGAGGTAAAACAACATTTAATCAGTTGCTATGAAAGAAAGAAAAATCTAACAATCTCCATAGAAATGGCACAAATAGAAATAGATTACGTAAGAAAACAAATATTTACAATAGGTTAAATAAATAATGGAAATATTACCAATGGAATTATGCCAAGATAAAATATAAATTAGAAATTCAAATATTTAAAATATGAAATGTAGAATATTTTATATAAATGAAATACTTAGTTGGTAATTCTCTACATTTTGGATAAAGAATAAAGACAAATTGCATGAAATAAATGGGTAATATAAAAATGGTTGATAATGAAGAAAATATTTTATTTTTCTCATGGTTCCATTTATATAGTTTAAAACATAATATATATATTCCTCATATTGCAAAAGTAGAAGCTGCTACTGATATAATTAAAACCTATACTGATTTAAAAACAAATGAACCTATAAATAGTATTCACCCTCCAAATAAAGATATATTAATTTATAAAGAAATTATTGGTGTTCATTTAGCAAAACATAATAAAGATAATGAAAAATCTTTATCTACTATTATTTACCAAAATAATTATACTAATGAAATGCTAAGTACATTAGGACAACAATTAGATAGAATAGAAAATATTAGTAATACTAAAATAGAAGAAGCTAGCACATCTATAACACCTCATAACTTAGGTCATTGTACGACATTATGTAATGCACAATTTATTTTTAGGGTTTTACGCGTTTGCTCTTAAACTGTAAAAGTTAAGTTAAATCGCGTAAACTAAAAATGATCATACAATGTAAACGGGCATTAAACGATTAAATATTGTCATCAATCAAGTGTTATATGATATTAAGAGGATAATTATCAAATATTGCACATTTTATTTTTGTTGGATACTAAAAAGTTAACGTTCGCATAAAGTGCGTTAAGCCTTCCCGAAAGCACGTTAATTTATCTACGCTTCATACGAACACCCACAATCTGAACTCAATACTTAAAGTATAATTAAAACTCAATATATTAATATCACATTAGACCATTTTTATATTAATGGACTTGAAATAACATTACATATGCAAGTTATACTCTAATTAAACGATATGTTACTTTAGCTTTATAATACATATATACAACTAGATAAATGAACAAATGCAATACATATCCTACCCTAACCCTTAATAAAACGTGTATTGTAGGCCATCTAGAAGCTTTGGTCACCAATGACATCAAATAAGAACCTCCCATTCATGAACCTATCACCACTTGATGCTAGGACTAGCCAAAACCAACCCATTGTTTCTCAAAACCTTGTGCTATACACTTGACACCTTTCAAAGGCACAAGTGACCAAGGAATATGCTAAGGATTAGCTAGTATAAAAGGAGATGCTAGGTTAATAGAAAACACATCTACACCTTCTACCTTTTACTGAAAAATCAAACAAAACCCTCTTAATACTCCATTTAGAGCGCACGGCTCAACACACCTCCAAGAAGCAATCCATTGCTTGATTTTTTCTTGATCATATAATGTCTTATATCATTCCAAAGGTTTCTAAGAAGATTTGAGATTTTGGTTTTAAGTTTGGAAAAGATTTTGCAAGAAAAGTGTTTTTGAAGTTAAGCTTGAACTTTTGGATCTGATTTGGGAAAACTTTGTTAAGTGTTGTTATAATCCTTTCAAACAAGGTTTCATTATCATCCTTATACTCTTATTCCAATTAATAAATGCATGCCATATCATCTCTATAACTTGTTATAAGCTTGTTTTATTGAAAATATTTATGTAAACATATTCAAAACTCATAAAAACCCTAATGTTTTCCATATTGAGTAAAAATATTATTGATAAAACTAGTGGATAAGAATAACTTATATATTATGAAAAGTAGAGTCTTAATTCAAACCGCTGGTAAGCAAACCGCCGCTTAGTAATAACTCGCCGCTTGAGCAACTCGCCACCTAAGCAAACCGCTGGTAAGCAAACCGCTGCTTAGTAACAACTCGCCGCTTGAGCAACCCGCCACCTAAGCAACCCGCCGTGTGTCAGAGGGTTGGTAACCTACTTAATAAAATAATATTTTCAGCAAACCGCCGTGAAGAAATTCTGGCAACTCTCCACGAAGAACAACGACGTTTTTCACACAAAATCACCTATAAGTCACCCTTTTGAACGATTTCGCTTGATTTCTTTTGCACAACCCAGTACCACAAGGTAATAGCAACTAGAAACACCCAAACTTTATCATTTCCAACAACAAAATTCGGAGACAAAAAAAAACGAGCTAGAACACTTCAAAGGTACACTTTTTGATCTAAATCAAGCAAGAAATCGCACATACACACGATCTAATCATCCCATGAGCTCTGATACCAATTGTGGTATATCCTATATCATAACACGGGGTCGATTCTTGGATCTGGCTAGTTTCTAGAGAGAGAAACACTAGAGAGAATATATTCTAGAGAGAGAAAGTGTTTCTTTTGTAAATGAATTTATGAACTAGCTTGCCTCTTCCAAAGTTGGAAGAGGCTATATATAGTACTTACAATATACCGGGTATTCGTACCCGACTTAAAACCGAAAAACGTACTATTAACTATTAAACTACGAGCTATAAAGAACAGTAAAATACACGGGGTGACCGAGTCTTTTTCTAATATCTAACAGAAAAGAATCTTTAAAAATCTCTATAGAAATGTCATATCTAGAAATAAATTACATAAGAGAAAAAATATTCACAATTGGTTAAATAAAGATGGAAATATTACCAAAGATCAAATTTAAATTAGAATTTAATTATTTGAAAGATGAAATGTATAATACTTATAATAATGAAATACTTATTTGGTATTTTTCTACATTTGATAAAGAAGAAAGACAAATGCATGAAGATAAATGGGTATTATATATTGTAGATAATGGAGAAAATATTTTATTTTTTCATGGTTTCATCTTTATAGTTTAGAACATAATATATATATTCCTTATATTGCGAAAATAGAAGCTACTACTGATATAATTAAAACCTATACTGATTTAAAAACTAATGAACCTATAAATAGTATTCACCCTCCAAATAAAGATATCCTAATTAATAAAGAAATTTTTGGTGTTCCTTTAGCAAAACATAATAAAGATAATGAAAAATATTTATCTACTATTATTTACCAAAATAATTATACTAACGAAATGTTAAGCACATTAGGACAACATCTAGATAGAATAGAAAATATTAGTAATACTAAAATAAAAGAAGCTAGCACATCAGCTAGTACGTCACAACCTAAAAGAATAGAAATAGAAGAAAATCCTATATTTATACCTTATAGTATAGATACACCAATTAACTTAGGAGAACAAGAATCTATATTAAAAGAGATAAATGAAAAATTACTCAAATTAAATATCAATAATATAAATGAAGATGAAGATGATATAACAGATTTAGAAGATCAGTTTAAAGATAATTTTGAAATAAACAAAATAAAATATAATACATACACTCCTACAGCAGAAGCAAGAAACTATTATCATAGACCCACACCACCTGATATGCAATTTGAAGAAAGAAATACATTATCACAAGCTCATTATAGTGGCACTAAAATATATGAATGGAATATTGATGGTCAAACAGAACATCAAATATCAAATTTATTACAAGAAATGACTATGGCAGCTAATGCTTACAAAGCTCATAAAAATACTGAAGTACAAATAGTTCAACATTTAATTGCAGGCTTCACTGGTACTCTAAAAGGCTGGTCGGATAGTTATCTTACAGAAGCAGAAAAATGGATAATATTAAATGCTAAAAAGACAATAGTTAAAACTGAAAATAATATACAAACTGAAACACAAATTGATGATATGATAAATACTTTAATATTTGCTATACTTAAAAACTTTGTTGGAGATCCAACAGCTTATCAAGAAAGAAATTCAGTCATATTGTTAAATCTAACTTGTAGAAAATTATCAAATTTTAGATGGTATAAAGATGTATTTATAACCAAAGTAATGACTAGACCTGATTGTAGAGAAGCATATTGGAAAGAAAGATTTATAGCAGGATTACCTAGATTATTTGCAGAAAAGGTAAGAAATAAATTAGCTAGTATATATAATAATATGATCCCATATAGAGAAATAACATATGGAGAAATTTTTAATTTCACTAATCAAGTAGGATTAGCAATTTGTTCTGATTTAAAATTAAAAGACAAGATTAAAAAAGAAGGAATAAATAATAAAAAAGAATTAGGAAATTTTTGCGAACAATATGGATATGAAACAATAAAATATCCTTCAAGAAATTATAAAAGAATACCAAGAGAAAATAAATATACTAAAAGATATAGAAAACCAAGTAAAAAATATAATAATTATAATAAAGGATATAATAAATACAAAAATAGAAAGAGAACATCATTCAATAAAGAAAACAAATATAAAAATTTTAAAGATACAATAACATGTTATAAGTGTGGAAAACAAGGACATACTTCAAACAATTGTTATACTAAAAAGAAAATTAATGAATTAAAAATATCAGACGAACTCAAAAATCAGATCATGAAAATTATGATTAATGAAGAATCTAGTGATTCTAGTATATCAGATTTTGAAGAAAATGATTTAAATATTGTAGAAAATGAATCTACTAGTAGTAATGAATCAGAAGAATGTGAATGTATAGGAAATTGTACTTGTGATTATAAAGAAATAAACACTATTCAAGAAGATGATGAAATAAAACGACTATCAGATTTAATAGGAAAAGTTGAAGATAAAGAATTAAGAAAAATGTATTTAGATAGATTAAAAGAACAATTAGGAAAACCAAAAACAATAGATAGAATAAAAGAACAAAATGAAAGAACATATAATTTTAATGAAATATGTAAAAGATTTAATAAAGAAACAAAACCAATAACAATTTCAGAACTACAAAAGTTATTTTGTCTTGTAACCCTAGTTGTTATGATCATTTGTATATAAACCAATCCTGTATTATTTTCCAAGTTATATATGAAAAGGATGGATTATGTTTTATATGAAATCGAGTTTATTGTGAATGAATGTCGATTTGTAAATTTCAATACTATTGTGTATTTCACCTTGTGTTGAGGATGAAATTGTCCGCGACATAGAAGAAACATTCAAGACTCTTAGAAAAATCAACATGAAACTGAACCCAAAGAAGTGCACCTTCGGAGTTGAAGAAGGAATGTTCTTAGGATACCAGGTCAATACTAAAGGCATTAAGATATGCCCAGACAAGGTAGACGCCATATTAAGCCTTCAATCTCCAAAATGCCTGAAAGACGTGCAGAAACTAAATGGAAAGTTAGCAACCTTAAATAGGTTTTTAGCAAAATCAGCGGAAAAATCGTTACCATTTTTCAAAACTTTGAAAAAATGCACGAAGAAGAGTGATTTTCTATGGACAGAGGAAGCGGAAGCTGCATTTAGACAGATGAAGGAACACATAGCAAAGTTACCCATGCTCACCGCTCCAGAAGAACAAGAGGAACTCATCATCTACCTAGCAGCATCCAAGGAAGCGGTTAGTGTTGTACTAATGACGGAAAGAGAAGCCAGGCAAATGCCAATCTACTTTGTCAGCCGGGCGCTAAGGGGCCCGAAAGTAAACTACACCTCCATGGAAAAACTGGTGCTAGCACTAGTACATGCAAGCAAAAGGCTAAAAAGATACTTCCAAGCTCATCCAATCATAGTAGTAACGGATCAACCCATCAAAAACATACTATCAAACCCAGAAGTCGCTGGTAGGATGCAAAAGTGGAGCATACAACTAGGGGAATTTGGCATACATTATAGGCCAAGAGTATCTGTTAAAGGACAAGTGCTAGCCGATTTTATCGTGGAAAGACCAGAAGAAGAAGGCCAGGACGATTCCACAAAGGAAGAAGAACCGCTCCCGGCACAGTGGACCTTGTTCACGGACGGGTCATCTTGTGTTGACGGATGTGGAGCAGGAGTGATACTCACGGATCCGGAAGGGGTAGAGTTCACGTACGCTTTAAGATTTCAGTTTGAAGCGACTAACAATGAAGTAGAATATGAAGCCTTGATAGCAGGATTGCAGATAGCGGAAAAAATAGGCGTCCAAAGTCTCCAAGTAAATGTAGACTCAAAACTGGTAGCAAACCAAGTAAATGGGACTTACATCGCAAAAGAAACAGACATGATCAAATACTTAGAGAAGGTAAAAACACTGGCTAGTACTTTCCGGGCGTTTTCAATAAAGCAAGTTCCAAGAAGCAAAAACAAAAAAGCGGATGCACTAAGCAAAATAGCATCTACCAGCTTCGCACATCTCAGCAAACAGGTGTTAGTAGAAGAATTGAAAGAAAAATCCATATTTGGCAGTTTTTTGTCTGTTTTTGGTCATTTAAGCTCATTTTTGAAGGTAAAATATATGTGTAATTAAGCACTTATCAGCTATCATTGTACATTAGATGTTCAACGGATGAGTCGATACTCCCGCCATATACCCCCGCCAAAAAATCCCGCCAAATACTCCCTCCAAAAAACTTTTTTTTACCATAAAAACAGATATTATCATCACAATCACCAACAGATCACACACACTCTTACCATCACAACCACAAACATATCACACTGTTATTATGAAGTTGATGATGCCATATGAAGCTTTTGCGTGTCCTTGTGGATCCAGAGATGTAGTTCTGCGAGAATCGTAGAAACCTAAAACCCGTGGTAAACTATACTATGCATGTCCACGATCAAAGGTAAACAATCACATGTTTTTTTTGTAATATACAAATAATGTGGTTAGTTGTTAAAAATTATTATCTTTACTCTTTAACAGCCTCGGCAAAACACTTTCGGATGTGATTTTTTTATGGAAAGAGGAACGAGTCCGTCTACTGGTTGGTTCTCCTGGAGCTTCAACGACTCCAATTTATTCTCCAGGATCTTCATCGACTCCAATTTATTCTCCAGGATCTTCAACACCTCCACGCTATTCTCCAGGAGCTTCAACACCTCAAAGCTATTCTCCGGGATCTTCAAGAAATGCAGAGTGCTCAAACTGCAAGCACTTGCTTGATAAGATAACGGTACTCGAGGCAACGATGGAAATGTATATGCATCCGGAATAACACACAGTTAATTTAGCTGCACTACTTCACGAAGTTTACATGACATGGGAAAACTTGATTTGGAGTAGTTTGTCATATGGAATGTAATTCGTATGCTTCCTTGTTTAAACGTTTGTGGCTTTTCTAATGTAATTCGTATGAAGACTTATGCTTATCTAATGTACCCTTTATGTTATGAATTGTTTTTTATGATATGAATGTGTTTAAAATATGTTATTGTAATTATTTCATCTCTTTATCCTGTGAAAAACTATATAGTCATGCAGTTTACAACGGCATGGGAAATCTTGGTTTAGAGTAGTTTGTTATTTGGAATTCTAATTTGTATGCATAATTGTCTAAACTTTTAAGACTTTTCGATTGTTTTAAAAGTCTCAGTCGAATAAAATGTGTATGTATCATAAAAACTTATACTCGTTACAATAACAAATTTAAACACAATACATAACTCATTCATTAAAATAAAATTACAAATCACAATAACAAGTTTAAGCACAATACTAAAATTTAACATAATACATAAAGTTGTAAATTAAAACATTAGATAACTAAACAAGTGAGGTTTTAAGGTGATATAATAAGGTTAAACATACAGCTTAATATATTATTTCATTATTTGTTTCAATATGAAGAATTAGTGACTCTTTGTATGGCCTAATGAAAAATGAATCACGGTTTGCTTCGACACCAATGTTTTGAAAGTACTGAATGATTGGATGGTACACTTGTAGTGATCGATAACAGTGCTGGACAATCGTGGCTTCCACTATAGGTTCCTCCCCCCCCCCTTACCCCCCCCCCCCCCCCACCCCCCCCCCCCCCACCCCCCCCCCCCCCACTTATCCTTATCTGAATCAAGCATACTTGAGAAGATTAATCTGCTGGGTGTGGAGAATGGTGAATAGAAGTCTACACTATGAAACAGAACCACCTTCAACTTCTAACGCCCATGCATAAATAACACGACAATCACCAAAATCAAAGCTTCCAGAAATTATAAGAGACTCTCCTAGCTGGGAAATATAGTACGGAGGTGAAAAATCCCCAACTCCTACATGTTCGGGCATGTCTATTACATGAAATTGGTGAGAAACCAAATCAAATGAAACTAGCATATAAATTTGTAAGAAATACCATCATCGCCATAAAACCTTTCTGTGCCAATCCAAATTTTTTTACTATCTATAACTGCTTGACCTGACCGTTTTATTCTTATAGACTGACGTGGCAAACAGTCATAATCAAGATTATACCAAGTTCTCGAGCTTAAGGTAGACACTGAGACATACCATGGACCGTCACTATATAACGAGTTGTTATCTTTAAATGGGTTGGCTGGGTATCGGGTTTGCTCTAGTGTTTGAAAGGAGACATACTCCAGAAAACGATATATCATTTTTGGTGTATAGGTTAGATGTGTGTAAAATAATAAAATAATTGGGGGGGGGCGGGGGGACTAATATTCCAAAAGATTTTTTAATTGATGGGTTCCAAAGGAGAAGCATCAAATTTTCGGCATAAGAAAAACACCATACACCTTTAGAGGAAGCAACTGGTGTAGGAGATAAAATATTTAAATTTGAATCAAGATGCCTAAAGGCTAAATGTTCATCAACAAAATAGATAAAACCTTGATTATCATGATTAAAGATTAAATTAAAACAACAAGTATTTCTCTCATGAATACCGAATTTACGAATGAAGTCGAAATTGTCCATGGAAAACTTCCATTGCTTTGACACAGTACGAAATTGAAGTAAAGACTTCACAGGAAGTCTATTCATGATATCAGTGGAGATCAAAGGTATGTTGTCTGACATTATTTTGTTTATTTAGATGTTGATAGGGTTGTATGTTGCTAATGTTAAGTTATAAATAGGGTAAAAGTTTGATAGTAAAGTAGTTATGTTTGGCTTTTGTGAGTATATATAGGTAATCTTAATCATGTAGTGTGTAGGACATTTATAAAAATGTGTTGGAATCTTGTAGATGGACTAATATATTAAGAACTTTCAATAACAAATAAAATCACAATTAATAAGTCTCATTAAAATAAAATTACATAATACAATAATAAGATTAAACACAATACGGAAATGTATCAATATATATTAATAAAAATAATAAAACCTAAAGTTGATGTAACCAACCTAATTTATCCCTAATTTTATTTTCCATTTTTGCCGCCTTCTTAAACAAAGCATTCTGCATCTGATTGTCTAATTCAGATTCTATTTTCAGAAAATCTGCAATCAAAACACGTTGCTCTAATGGAATGTCTCTGCATTCCTCGTATGCTTTCCGCAATTCATCTTTAGCTATGATCGCGTCATCAAATTCATGGCCCAAGTTCATAAGCGCTAGTTGACGACCTCGATCCTCCTGAATTTGTTTCTCAACCATATATTTGATTTCATCATAAGTATGGGGAACAAAACATGTCATTTACGTTTTTTAATACGATATGTAAAAATAAAGTGTCTGATTTAAAAATTATATAATTGATGGGCTATTTATAGGTTTTAAAAAACCAAATGTCATGTAATTGTCTAATCTGTCACTGACCTTGTTCTGATTCATTCTTGTACAGAAATCGTTGTAAAAAACTAAGTCAAGTGATTTAAAAACAAATGTCTATGGAATTGTCTAATCTTTCATTGGACTTTTTGTCTTAATTCATGTCAGAAATCGTGTAAAAACTAAGGTGATCACAAAAAATGTCATGGAAATTGTATATTTCTTGTATTCACTTGTTTGAATCATGTCAGAAATCGCGTAAAAAACTAAGTGATCAAACAAATGTCATAGAATTGTCTAATCTGTCATTGACTTGTCTGAATCATGGCATAAATCACATAAAATACTAAGTGATCAACCAAATGTCATGGAGTTGTCATCTCAATGTTTCTATATGATTATTGAATAGTCTAATCTCTCATCGAACAATCTGAATCATGTCAGAAATCGCGTAAAAAACAAAGTGAACAAACATATGTCATGAAATTGTCTAATATTGCATTTAGTTGTCCGAAACATGTTAGAAATCACGTAAAATACGAAGTGATCAAATAATGTATTATTATTTTAAATACCCCTCACCATCTGCTCACTTTGTCACACAACTTCTTATCCAACCTTTTCAAATGGTTTCTAATTTCAATAACGAAAATGATCCATGGGAATTCAGTCTTGATAAATGATTCTGATCTCCGTTTAACACCCTTTTTGCATTCCTTTAGTAGCACAAGTGTTGAACCGTCTCCCTTAACCCCAAATTCAGTTAGGATAATACCCGGTCCTGCGGGTATTGTTCAGCAAGCTAAGTTGCTTAAAGAAAAGGTTCTTATTCTTGATTCGGAAGGGGCTTTAATGTCGACACAAGAATATATGCAGAAAGTAGTTGAGGATGAGGATTTTAATAGTAGGGCATGGGTCAGCGCCACTAACTATGTCATTGCTAATGGTGGCACTGTGACTGGGTGTTTAGGAGACATCGATAACTTTCTTAAAAATGGGAAACTTAAACAAGTTGTTGGAATTGTCAAGTCTTGTTCTCCGAATGTGATTGGGGATCTAATAGTGACTATAAAAGATCTCTTAAGTAAAATACCTGGAACAACACATTACAAAGTCATTAGTGAGGGTGTATGATACTTGTTAATGTCTCCGTTTTCACTCCTAAACCATCAATGCATTATCTTAACATTACAAAGAAAAATGTGGTTAAGGTTTTCCGTAAGGATACAGTTCTTGCAAGTGGCAGTGGTTAACCTTACCATTATTATGTCAGTTTATTGTTTTTAATCAAGTTGTATTACAACAATTAATGGATAATTTGCTTCCAAGTTGAATTTCGTCATCAGCATATGCTGTATTAATCCAATGCTTTTTATTACAACAATTATAAAAGTAATATAATAATATTATTTCATGCAAATTGTTAGTCTTTCAAATTACAAAATTTACAAAAGTTAACTAATCATAACCACAATTGGTGGTATTCTCACACCTACATTTATAGAACAATTCACACATTTGATATCTAGTGTTTTCCCAAAACTTGTGACTATCACCAATGACGATTGGCTCTTGTTCTGAACATAACTTCATGATTAACCAACAAGTTATAACTCCACAATATTTGAAGTTAGGTTGTTGAGGGACCTGTGGACCCCAACCCTGATTGTATGAAACTAGAAAATTAGTGGGTTGTCGTCCGTTCAATTCATCTTTAGCTATGATCGCGTCATCAAATTGATGGCCTAAGTTCATAAGCGCTAGCTGACGACCTTGATCCTCCTGAATTTGTTTCTCAACCATAGATTTAATTTCATCATAAGTATGTGAAATAGAACACATCATTTACATTTTTTTAATACGATATGTAGAAATAAAGTGTCTGATTTAAAAATTATTTAATTGATGGGCTATTTATAGGTTTTGAAAAACCAAATGTCATGGAATTGTCTAATCTGTCATTGAATTGTCTGAATCATGACTTAAATCACGTAAAATACTAAGTGATCAAACAAATGTCATGGAATTGTCTAATCTGTCATTGACTTGTCTAAATCATGTCAAAAATTGCCAAAAAAACTAAGTGATCAAAAAAATGTCATGGAATTATCTAATCTGTCATTGAATAGTCTGAATCATGTCAGAAATCGCATAAAATACGAAGTGATCAAATAATATATTATTATTTTAAATACCCCTCACCATCTGCTCACTTTGTCACACAACTTATAATCTAAATTTCTCAAATGGATTCCAATTTCAATAACAAAAATGATCCATGGGAATTCAGTCTTGATATAGATGATTCTGATCTCCGTTTAACACCCGTTCTGCATTCCTCTAGTAGCACAAGTGTTGAACCGTCTCCCTTAACCCCAAATCCAGTTAGGATAATACTCGGTCCTGCGGGTATTGTTCAGCAAGCCAAGCTGCTTAAAGAAAAGGTTTTTATTCTTGATTCGAAAGGGGATTTAATGTCGACACGAGAATATATGCATAAAGTAGTTGAGGATGTGGGTGAGGATGAGGATTTTAATGAGGATTCTAAAAAACTATACCAGTAAACAAAATTCCTTGATTTTATATATTAAATTAAATAGAAGACTAAGTATTACCTTATTAGGGTCCACGTTTTCATACGTAAAGTATATACCAGTATCTTGTTCACCCGTTATCATCACGTCATCACCTTCTACATCCTCATCATTAAAAGCGCTCCTAAGATTAAAAGGTGATACATTGGCCTTCTTGACCTTATTCTTACTTTTACCACCTCGTTTCTTAGGTAAGATCGTAGTAGGAGGCAAATCCATATATGGACCCTGCCTATATATGCTAGGATGATGTTTCCTCCTTGGTCGATTCATTATGTTCTTAAAAAGATAAAAAAAAATAACCATTATTACTTCACGATGCTTAATACTATAGAAGGGTAATCGTAAAAAATTATATGATTACCGGGTCGAATAAGATATCATCATGTTGATGCACCTGGATATGGGGTTGCCAATTTGGATTTGCCAATTGCGATGGTATCTGGCTTTGCCAATTATAGGTTCCAGGATGCGATGACAAAGGGTTTTGTCAATATGGGGTTTGCCAATTTGTTGGCGTAGCGACATTATAAGCATAGAAAGGACCCGCTTGGCCAACTTCATAGAAAGAGCTATTTGTCGGCGTCTGGAAAGTAGACGGACCACCCTGTAGAAAAAATATAAACAAAAGTATAATATTGACTTTCTTTTCAAAATTGAAAAAATTAATGATTATTATATCCACGTAAGTTATACCTGCATGCTTTGGAATCCACTGAAATCGCTTAAACCATAATGTTGACATCTGGTTTTGCTTGTCGCACCGATCCAACTGTCATACCCTCCATAAACCTAGACATTTTCTCATACATAGCTTCGCCCTTTTTCATCATCTGATCCATCATTAATTTTTTTCCACATATTCACGATAAAATTGTGATGGAACTTCATAATGATTTTGTCGGTTTAAATGACGAGGTATGCGTTCTGCTATGCTAATACGACCGTCAAAGAATGCCCTACTAGAAACCCACCATCCAAATCGATCCTCAATCTCATCTGGTGTCAATCTTTCAGCAGGTAGATGACCCTCGGAAAAATAAGAATATTGAGCATGAAATAAATAACGTAATCAAATTAATAAACTATAAAATTAAATAAAACTCACATGAAAAAAATTAAAAACCATGTCTCGAAAAAACCTCCCATTTGAACTCCAAGCAACTACTCGAGGATGACGCTTGTGACATGTATAATACTCCTCCGCCCGTCCTCAGAAAGACTCCAATATCCACGTCTAAAAATTTTTATTGTTTCAATTACTTTACGTTATAAAAATAACTTAAATGCCAAATTAAATATTATAAACTATATTATGACATACCTTGAATGCCTAAGTAAATCTAAAAATTGAATACGTTTTCTTATCAACTTCATCTATAGGCTGAGTGGCATATAAGGCCGGCCAACGTTTAACGTTTGCATTCTTTAGTTGAGAGTACAATGTAGGCCACACACACGAACCCCAAGGATACTTGTCCCACCCATCTCTATCATTAGCTAACCTTAATATCCAATCAGGGACCGCACGCCTATCCTCAACACCTAATAACACTAACTGCAAAATGCCTACACAACAAAGGCTAACAGCATCGTCGTCGTATAATTGATCAAACATTTTGCTCTTAATCACTTGTAAAACCGTATTCCCTTTTATAGGTTTACCATCTAAAGATGATGGAAACACCTGTCGCCTAAAAGGAATAGGCTCATCCTCGTCGTTATAATCAGCCCAATACTCTACCCCAAACTTTAGCCCAGTAATAAGGCAAAATTCTTCTCTATCAAATTGTATTTTAAAATTTTCAACTATATGGTACTTCAAAGGAACAACATCATTTTCATCACCTAATACCTCAATTTGTCGACATAACATAAAATGTACTAAAATACAATTCTCAGTCCATTCTCTTTTATCTAACAACCAACCAAAACAAGTTTTCTCAAATAATGCTTCCCATGGAGTGCCACGGATTAAATCTCTAATTGTTTTAATTAAACCTAACATACTTCTACATGTTACAAGAACACGAGGCACCTAAAATAAAAAATACATATATTACTACGCATATAAAAATCAAGTATAAAATACATAATAATTTAACATAAAAAAATCATACCTTGTAATTGCTCAAATCCATCTTATACACCCAGTCACAAACTAGAAAACCCACACAACCACCGTAACATCACCGCCTCAAAACCACCAAAAAAAATCAACTACACAACAACAATACCCAAAAGCAACAACACAATTTGAGAGAACTCTTTCAAAGCAACTACTGATTTTTGTTTTACAATTCAACTATGAATAACTTAAAGCCGATATCAACCTTCTTTTGTACAACCAATACTAGTTCTGAATTGTGAAATACAACAAAATTACTACTACTATGGCATTCATCAGTCATTTCACTGCTATGAATTGTGAAATCAGGCACGATTACCAAAATGATAATCACGCTTCCAACTGTGCGATCAACTAGAAAAAACGAAAAAAAACAAAAATCACGTTCCTAGCTGCGCGATCATCAGCTAGGGTTTCTTATTGCCGTTCGTTAATTTCTACACTATATGTGGGCTTGACACGTGGTGATCACGCAGATCACCGTGAACCATGCACGATCAAAATGGTTATTTAGGTAAAGTTGTTTTGCCATGGCCTCTACAAGAAAAGCAAACGTTGAGATGGTTAATGCGATAAAAAACGCTAAACTTAAAGTTTCTGACATGAATCTCCAAAGTACTTTTTTAACTGTATATATTCCCATAATTATGCCAATATTATCACTTACATACATTAGTTACATTTCAACAAGTTATTATTATTAAGTGAGTTTATAATTTTTCGCCCAGTTTGTATAAACGAGGTTTGTCACCCACGCGTTGCCGCATAGCGCGCGGGACTATTTTTGCAGCGGACCGATTACACCAAGTACTATTTTTTAGCGATTGAGACTCACCTTGCAACGAACTGATAACCCTAAAGACTATTTCTGTAAACATTTAAAAATATATATTAAACTTCAACATTTTTTATAAAATCGTACGCATGTCAGAACCATTGCAATATTGAGCTCATTTTGTTCGCAATTCGACGATATTTTTAGCGACATTTTTTTTCCGAATGAATCGATAGATATGCGCTCCGTAATTGACGAATAAAGTTTATTTTATTGAAAAGTCGTAAGTAGGTGAAAGTTAAGGGTGTGTTTTGAAAATTGAGTTTTAAAAAATATGAAAGAAAAACGTAAATAGGTTAAAGTTCAGGGTGCGTTTTGGAAATTCGGTTTTTTAAATATATATTAAACTTCAACATTTTTTATAAAACCGTACACATGTCAGAAGCGGTGCAATAGTAGGCTCGTTTTGTTCGCAATTCGACGATCTTTTCAATGACATTTTTTTCCTGAATGAATCGGTAGATATGCGCTTCATATTTGAAAAATAAATTTTGTTATATAAAAAATCGTAAATATATTAAAGTTCAGTGTGCGTTTTAAAAATATATAAAGAAATCTTTTTTCCTCAAAATGCGTACGTGAAAGAATGATTGGTCTGCTCAGCAAACGTACAAAGTGAACCGCTGTTTGGCTGACCCATTTTATTCTAAGGAGAGATGTTACTGTGCACTGATTTTTTATATAATTATATAATATATAATATATAATATTTTCATTTGAAAATCATGGTTTCTAGGCACGGTTTGAACCCACTGCATGAAAGAATAATAATAGATATAGT
>BQNB010024421.1:29151-60729 GCA_026074375.1 Tanacetum coccineum | reverse complement strand
TTTGGGATATGAATCTTCAAAAGGTGTGTCTGTTCCCTTTTGATGTGTTTTTTTTCTTTGTTTCGAATCTGAAAAAAAAACGGTGCCTCATCCCTTTGTTTTTTTTGGGGTTATGGTTTTCCGATTGTCGTTTGATATGCTTGCAGGGTTGAAGCCCTTCGTTGCCAGTGATTCTTCACTTGGCGGCGATTTGTCGGATTCGCCTTATGCTAAAACGTTTTGACAAACACAGAGATTGTGTTTGTATGATTTGCAAAAACGTTTTCTGGAAAAAATCCTTGGTGCCGTTTTGATTCGAAAAAGAACACAATGATTTCTTAAAAACGGTATATGATGATCTTGGTTTATTACCAAAGGCTCTGATGCCAAATGTTGGATTGAAACCTTTCAAATGTTGGATCGAATCTCTAAACCGTAATCAAAATATACCAAAATCTTTGAATCTTAAATCTTTATAAATCTGAATCTGAATCATTACATTTGTTCTTACAAATCTGTTCTTATTTATACAAACTGAAAAGGTATGTCTAAAAGTTGCGTCGGTTCATTTTGAACCATCGTGACTCTTGATGAATAACTGTCAAAAACAGTTATGTAACTGTTTTGTAACCGTCATGTTGTAACTGTCATTTTTTTATCTAGCGGGTTGTCCAGCGGGTTGTGATTACCCGGATTGGGTTTCGGCCCAATACTCGATACTTTAAGACTTATTGACTCACAGCTAACGGCTAGTTTTAGAACAACCAATAGATAATTTTATACATCCCATGTGCTTAACTACGTATAGGTATAATGCAAATGACTCTAATGCCTCGACTTTAATGTAACTTTACAACACAAAATAACTTAATAGTTGAGCCGCTGCTGTATGCACAGGGAGGTAGCTATTTAAGACAATGCGTTAACAGGCACCACACTTCTATTGTTCACGAATTTTAGGACATTGAATTTAGTGTATTCCCTGCTAAAATGTATACAGAGTGCAGCCAAAATTTGTGGTTTAAATTAAAATTGTTTAGAATGACCTTGTAGCAAGTACGGCTTTGTAATACTTGTTTCATACTTTTAAAAAAGTCAATATTAAAAACATCTTAATGATTCTAACAACCGCACCATAACCAAACTAAGGTAGCTGGTTAGGTATAAATTTACAGCTTCTAAATCATATATGGTTAATAGTTCCATTCACAACGAAACGATTATTATTATATCCAATTTGACATATCGAACAAAGCATAGGTACCAAATATTAAAAATACAAATTAATATCCCTCACAAATTCAAAATTCAAAAACTTCAGTCCTCCATTCTTGTTAATTTCAATTACTTACACAGAGAGACAAAAACATAAATTTCAAAATGGAAAAATTTTAGATGAATGTAGTGGCGTCGAATACTTGATGAAGGGACGAACCTCCAGTGGTTAAGCATTTGTTATTAATATGTATGTTCGTTGGGGTTTTAATTTTGGTCTAAATAACTGTCTAGGGAGTTTGATGATGAATAGTTGCACGATACATGATTTGTTAACGGTATTATATAAAGGTTTGAATCCAACATTTTCTTTTCTTGTTTTGTATGGCAGCAAACAAGGATCCATTCAGTTTGTTTACAGAAGATATATTACTTTGATATAAGGTCTCTCGTATAGAGTGTACACCAATAAGAGCTTATCCGAAAAACATATACTATCTCCTAAACGATGGCGGAAATCTTATGGCCTTCGTTCCTCATTCATTTTCCACGAGCTGAGAGGATGACGTCGACACACGTACTAATATCCAAGCACTTACTTTCTTTTTCGACAAACACCATAAATCCATGTCCTGCATATCCCAACCTTAAATTATTCAAATTTCATACCAATTACGACACTAAGCTTAATCCCGAGTTTAAATCGCGAGTCAATAGTTGGATTCGCTATGCCATTAGCCGTAATTTTGAAGAGTTTGATTTATGGTTTTGGGGAGAGTTCACCTATGATGACGAGCTCTTTTTCAATTCTTCTTGTATTACTCGTTTTCACACTTTTCCTGGTGTCTCTTTATTCTCTAATGGGGTGATTAGTTGGGGAGGAATTTAGTCTTTGTGTATAATGGTGCACCTCGATGAAGATATGCTCGAGAAGATATTAACGGAAGCCTTGTTTAGAAACTCTCGGTTGGTCAATTTGTTATTGGCTATAGGCGCATTAACATTACTTCAAAGAGTGTTAAGGAGTGTGTGTTCTCTGGATACAACTCTCATCATGAGATTGATACAGACGAGGATTATATAGATTGTATCCAAATCAATGCTCCTTACATATCGTCGCTAACTATAGAAAGTGATTTGGTTTTGCGGGAGCTTGCCTTGCATAATGTGTCTTCTTTAATAGAAGCTGACTTGGATTATTCGATTGATTGAAGCGAGATATGTTGGGTTTTACAATCTAATTAACCAATAATTAAAACGAGTACGCAGCGGAAATTAAAGATCTACATGTAGAAAACATTAATTAACAAAAGGATAGAAGATGTTCATACCATTTTAGCGAAATTGATACACCGCTTAAGTTAACGTTAACACCGTCTTTTACTGTACGCGTATTTGGCTATAACGGTACACGCAAAACCCTCCAAGATCTAAAGCTAGATCTCTCTAAGTCAGACGCACAATAAGACGTTCTTTGCAAACAATGAAGTTATGCTCGTTAGTACTCAGTAGTGTTTTAGCAAATGAATACCGAATTCTTGACACTCAACCAAACGGAGAAGAGACCCTCCCTTTTCTCTTATATATGGGTATGCACCAAAGAAACAAAAAACCTTTAGGGTTTTAGTTTGGTCGGAGCAAGAACACAAATAACACGAAACCTTTGTGGGTTTCTTGATCGCTTACAAAACGACAATGAGGTTAATAGTTCCATTCACAACGAAACGATTATTATTATATCCAATTTGACATATCGAACAAAGCATAGGTACCAAATATTAAAAATACAAATTAAATCCCCAAATTCAAAATTCAAAACTTCAGTTCCCTCCATTCTTGTTCATTTCAATTACTAACAGAGAGACAAAAACAAAAATAAAAATGGAAAAATTTGAGAATGTAGTGGCGACGAAACTTGATGAAGACGAACCTCCATTGGTTAAGCATTTGTTATTAATATTATGTTGTTGGGGTTTAATTTAGGTCAAAATAACTGTCTAGGGGAGTTTGATTGATGAATTAGTAGCCGATCCATGAATTGTTAACGGTATTATATGAAATGTTTGAATCCAACAATTTTCTTTTCTTGTTTTGTATGGCAGCAAACAAGATCCATTCAGTTTGTTACAGGAAGATATATTACTTGATATAATGTCTCGTATAGAGTGTACCACAAAAGAGCTTATCCGAACAACATCTACTATCTCCAAACGATGGCGAAATCTCTGGGCTTCCGTTCCTCATCTCATTTTCCACGAGCTGGAGGATGACGTCGACACACGTACTAATATCCAGCCTTACATTTCTTTTATCGACAACACCATAAATCAGTGTCCTACATATCCCAACCTTAAATTATTCAAATTTCATACCAATTACGACACTGAGCTTAATCCCGAGTTTAAATCGCGAGTCAATAGTTGGATTCGCTATGCCATTAGCCGTAATGTTGAAGAGTTTGATTTACGGTTTTGGGATTTAGGAGGAGAAGGAGAGTTCACCTATGATGACGAGCTCTTTTTCAACTCTTCTTGTATTACTCGTATCACACTTACCTGGTGTCTCTTTAATCCTCCTAATGGGGTGATTAGTTGGGGAGGACTTGAGTCTTTGTGTATAACATGTGGCACCCTCGATGAAGATATGCTCGAGAAGATATTATCCGGAAGCCCTTGTTTAGAAACTCTCGAGTTGGACAATTGTTATGGCTATAGGCGCATTAACATTACTTCAAAGAGTGTTAAGGAGTTTGTGTTCTCTGGATACAACTCTCATCATGAGATTGATACAGACGAGGATTATATAGATTGTATCCAAATCAATGCTCCTTACATATCGTCGCTAACTATAGAAAGTGATTTGGTTTTGCGGGAGCTTGCCTTGCATAATGTGTCTTCTTTAATGGAAGCTGACTTGGATTATTCGATTGATTGAAGCGAGATATGTTGGGTTTTACAATCTAATTAACCAATTAATTAACACGAGTACGCAGCGGAATTAAAGATCACATGTAGAACACATTAATTAACAAGGATAGAAGATGTATACCTTTTAGCACGAAATGATACACCGCTTAAGGTAACCGTTAACACCGTCTTTTATGTACGCGTATGTATAACGTTACACGCAAAACCCTCCAAGATCTCTCTAAGTCGACGCACACAATACGTTCTTAGCAAACAATGAAGTATGCTAGTACTAGTAGTGTTTTAGCAAATGAATACCGAATCTTGACAATCAACCAAACGGAGAACCTCCCTTTTCCTTCTAATGGGTTGAACCAAAGAAACAAACAAAACCTTTAGGGTTTTAAGTTTGGTCGAGCAAGAACACCAAAACACGAAACCCTTTGTGGGTTTTCTTGATCGCACGAACAAAGAGGAACAAAACTGAAAACCCTTGTGGGTTTGAAACCGATCGAGCAAAGGAAGAGAGAAAGAGAGATTTTAGGGTTTTGATATTCTAAAGTGTATGTGAATAATGACCCAAAATCTTCTTATATAGGCTAAGCTCTCCCACCTCCACAAGGAGTGAAGTTCTCAACCGACTAGGAGAAGGAGAGTGATAAAACCCACCCTTTCTTTATTCGGTTTTTACTCATTAGTCCCTTAAACCTTTTAATGACTAATATTTATTTCTCATTTACTAAAAGCACTAATTAAACATTGTTTACGTATTAACATGTGCGTCCCCTTAGGCTCGAATAAATAACTCGGACATATATTATTTACGATGGACATATTCTAACAGCTCCCGCTTGGACATGTAAATAATACAATACATTGGTAAGCCTCTAGCAACACGCAATGCTCCCGAAATATTCGAGTATGGTTTCACAGGGCATGAACAAATGATTTATGAATTTACAATCTCTTTGTTTCTGATATCATTGTTAAATTAAATATGGATCAATGTCATTCCATATTTAATGATTCTGTTTCTCATATATGAATTAATCAAGATTACTGAAAATTAATGAGACATATCTACATGAGTTTTTAGGTACGGCCATACACACATCTGATTATTTCTATGGGGGGCAGTGGTATCTTCTTCAACAATTTGAAGGAACAAATTCTATATTGACTACAAGTGTCTAGTTATCATTTGGCATAAACCATTCTGACATAGCCCTTATTAGTTACCTTATTCATAACAACTTAAACTATATCAAGAAGGGATATCCACATATGCTAAACCTACTTGCGTCTCAAGTCTAAATATTTATGTAAATAAAATCATGTACAAGATTCACTTGATGACGTCGATCCATAAAGTGATGTCCTTGTGGCGGGGAAATCCAATATTCATCTTATGAATATCATGTGAGTTTGGTGGACTCGTCCTTAATATCTCCAATATCACCAATCACTCAGAATTGTTTTAGTTTAACAATATTCCCATATTGTTAATCGACAACGGATTAATTTAGAATAATATATTTATTATTCATGGTTCTAAACATGCAAATATAGGACCTAATTTATAATATAAAATAACAAAATACCAACGTATCATTATCAGAAAATAAAATTGTTTTAACATCCCTTATCCAAATACTAAAACACATATCTACATGAAACTACTAGCAGGACGAAGCCCTATGCTCCTAGCATGTTGAGTAAGCTTCCTATTTGATAAAGCCTTTGTAAAAGGATTAGCTAGATTGTTATCTGTGTGAACTTTAAGTATCCTTATTTCGCCCAGTTCAACACACTCGTGAACATAATGATATCTTCTTCTATGATAGTGT
Source organism: Tanacetum coccineum (assembly GCA_026074375.1). Classification (NCBI taxonomy): domain Eukaryota; kingdom Viridiplantae; phylum Streptophyta; class Magnoliopsida; order Asterales; family Asteraceae; genus Tanacetum; species Tanacetum coccineum. Next base: position 54,782 of record BQNB010024421.1, on the reverse strand, counting down.
CCGGCGCCTTTCTGAACCCCCGGTTCATTAGCATAATGAATTGCAGCTGAATTGTCGCAGTACATATTCAAAGGTTCATTTATCGTTGGTACTATACCAAGCCCTGAGATAAACTTCCTAATCCAAACAGCTTCCATGGCAGCTTTTGAAGCAGCTATGTATTCAGATTCTGTAGCAGACATTGCAATGGTACTTTGCTTGGAGCTCTTCTAATCCACTGCGCCTCCATTCAAAATGAAGACATATCCTGTCTAAGACTTCGTGTCATCTTTATCAGTCTCGAATCCAACATCGCAATAGCATTCAACTCTAAGTTCTGTGCTAGGATTTCCACCATAAACCAAGAACATATCTTTAGTATTTCTTAAATACTTAAGAATATTTTTCACAGCAGTCTAGTGAAGTTCACCTAGATTCTATTAAAACCGGCTTGTTAAATTTTGCGCCAACGCAACATCAGGTCTTATGCATCTAACCGCATACATAATGGATCCAACAGCCAAAGCATAAGGTATATTTTTCATACGATTCACCTCTTTAGGCATTTGAGCACCTTGTGATTTGTTCAAGTCAAGTCTTTCTTGCATGGGAATGGTACCACGTTTGGAATTATCCATCTTATATCTCTTTAAGATCTTATCCATGTAAGCATTTTGACTACGTCTAATTATTCGCTTCGATCTATCTCTATAGATTTTGAATCTAAGAATAAATGCCGCTTCCCCTAAATCTTTCATAGAAAAACACTTTCCAAGATAATTCTTTATGCTTTGTAAACTTGGAATGTGATTACCCATGATTATTATGTCATCAACATATAAGATGAGGAATGTAACATTACTCCCACTAGCCTTTTGATATACACATGGCTCATCAAGATTTTGATCAAAACCAAACTTTTTGATTTCTTTATCAAATCTTTTATTCTAGTTTCTTGATGCTTGCTTAAGACCATAAATGGATCTTTAAAGCTTGCATACTTTTCTGGGATGTTTAGGATCAACAAAACCTTCAAGTTGTACCATATAGATGTCTTCATCAAGATAACCATTTAAGAAGGTTGTTTTGACATCCATTTGCCTTATCTCATAATCATAGAACGCCGCTATAGATATGAGAATCCTAATAGCTCTAATGTCAGCTACGGGTGAGAACGTTTCTTCATAATCAACCATATAGGTTTGAGTATAACCCTTTGCCACAAGACGAGCTTTATAGATGTGTACATTGCCATCCATGTCAGTCTTTTTCTTAAAAATCCACTTGCTCCCAACGGTTTTACAATTAGGAGGAAGATCGACCAAGACCCATACCATATTGTCTATCATGGATTGCATTTCCGCATTCATAGCATCGACCCACTTTTTAGATTCAGGATCTAACATAGCAGCTTTATAGTTAGCGGGTTCTCCAAGATCCCCTAAACTATGCTCCTCCACCTCTACATTTAGACATAAGCGGTTTGTAGCTCGACGTGTCCTTTCGGACCTACGAATCGGAATCACTTCCTCTTGTGGTGGTTCAAAACCCTCCACCTCTTGAGGAATGTTGCTAGTGATTTCAGAAGGTGTTGTATCTTCTTCTTCTTGAATTTCTTCAAGATCTACCGCCCTCCCACTGATTTCTTGACTTATGAGACGCTTCTCAAAGAATTCAGCATACCTTGCAACAACAATTTTGTTTTCAGGTGGGAAGTAGAAATAGTAACCCATCGTTTCCTTTGGGTATCCTATGAAGATACACTTAACAGATCTTTGTTCGAGTTTGTCAGGCGTATCTCTCTTCACAAGAGCCTCACATCCCCAAACCTTTAAGTAAGACAAGTTTGGAACTTTTCCATACCACAGTTCATATGGTGTTTTGTCAACCTTCTTAGTTGGAACCATATTGAGAATGCGTGTTGCAGACTCTAGAGCATAATCCCAAAAGGATAAAGGCAGAGTTGTAAGATTCATCATAGATCGCACCATATCTAACAAAGTGCGGTTTCTCCTCTCAGACACTCCATTATGTTGTGGTGTGTATGGAGGAGTAAGCTGTTGAACAATTCCGTTAGCTTTTAGATAATCTTTAAACTCTTGGCTTATGTATTCGCCACCCCGATCTGATCGTATTGCCTTAATGGTCTTCCCGAGTTGATTTTCAACTTCATTTTTAAACACTTTGAACGTTTCAAAGACCTCATGTTTATGTTTAAGAAGATAAACATAACCATAACGACTATAATCATTCATGAAAGTAATGAAGTAGCTAGCACCTTATCTTGACACATGTCTAAGTGGACCACATACATCAGTATGTATTATTCTAAGAAGATCTTTTACCCTTTCGTTACTATAAGGAAAAGGTTTCTTTGTCATCTTGCCAGATAAACAAGATTCGCATTTATCAAAAGATTCATCATCCGTTGATTTTAACAGCCCATCTTGTTGCAGCTGTTTAATACGTTTCTTGTTTATATGAGCAAGACAGTAGTGCCATAGATAAGTAGAGTCCAAGTTACGCTTGACTCTTTTGTTGCTAACATTATAAATAGAATTAACGTTTGGTACAAGATCATGCATATCAATTTCATAAATACCATTACGAGCAATAGCATTAAAATAAAGAACATCATTCTTAGAAACTAAAATTCCGTAATCCGTAAAACATTAAACAAATCCATTGTCAACCAAATGAGAAACTGAAACAACACCTCTAGTTATAGTAGGTGCATAATGACAATTGTCTAAACAAATCACAAGGCCATTAGGTAAAACTAAGTCAAAACTTCCAATTGCTTCTACTTGTGCACGAACTCCATTGCCCACGTACAAGTAAAGAGCTCCTTGTTTCAGCTTCCTTTCAATCCTAAATCCCTGTTTTGTGACACAAATGTGAGTACCACAACCCGTGTCATACACCCAGGAGTTATTATTAGGGAAAGAAAATAATTCTATTGTAAAGATACCTGAAGAACTGGCAGAGCCAACTTGCTTCTTTTTCTTCAACAACTCAGCAAGATAAACAAGATAGTTCCTTTTCCAATGTCCTACCTCCTTACAGTGGTGGCAGACATCATCCTTAGCTGGGCGCTCCATAGCAGTAGGCTTAGGGTTTTTAGGCTTACGGATATAAACCTTCTTATCCTTTCCCTTGCCTTTAACCTTATTAATGCCTTTTGCATTAAGCGATTTCTTATTGGCCTTTTGGATTTTACCACCTCTAATCATCATTACTTGTACTGTTTCAGCCTTTTTAGGTAAACCTTTCTCATACTCAATAAGCATAGCATAAATTTCACTAATTGTCTTCCCCATGTTATGCATTTGACACAGGAAATACAAGACTTTACATGAAAGCAACTAGAAACATTGGTAAAATAGGCTTAATCTACACGATAGGCTAAGGTGCAAAGGTGTAACAAAACATATAATATGGTGTAGAAAAAGAAAGGAATGGCTCAACAGGTTGTTCTAGGGGATTTTACTCTAAAAATGAGAGTAATCAAAGGTTACACGGGAGTTAACTAACTAGTGTGGATAGTTATTTTACGACATGTAAGCTATTTGGTTAAATCCTAAAAATTTATTAGTTGAACATGTTCTTTTATCTAAATCTATAAACTAATCATGGCGGTCTCGAGTGATATACCAGGCCAAGTTCTAAAGTCCACTACATCACCGGCACACTCATAATTTTATGGAATTTTTAGTAGACAGTTGGAAATGGAATAGGCTTAATTCTCACAATATGTATTAAGAGTTATAGTGCGCTAGGTAATGTAACTAGTGATTTTTACAAAAGCCATGCTAAAAAAAATTAAAATTTGGTCGTTTTAAGCACTTTGCATGTTATTTTGTAAAAAAGAAGACAAGTACGTTCTAATTCTCCATCCCCCCACTTAAATTATACAACGTCCTCGTTGTATAGATAAAACAATGAAATAATAAAGGAAAATATAATTAGAACGGAAAACTCCCTGATGTTTTGCTCGTGATAATTCTCCAAGATGCGTCCTTGAGCAAAAAGTGTGTTGACTAGGGCTTTAGTATGCCCGGATAAGTTCAACACATATCTTTTTTAGCATATACCATATCATAGTTTTAGCAAGGTCATGTATAAGAGATTAGAAGACAAGTGCAAATTCTATCTTGCTACAATGGTACAAGAAAACAATTAAACACACAACTATACAGGGATCAATACGCCGTATCCCAAACCCTAGGATACGCTGTATTGTTACTGTAGAAATAATTGAATTACTAGAAATTAAATATTAAGTTTTTAAAACTGATAACGTCCAGACACCTCTATACGCCATATCCAGAGGGGTTCGATACGTCGTATAAAGTGTCTGGGAAGACAGACTCATGCAAAAAATAATTAAATTGCGAAAAACAATAAAAATGACCGGGTTGTCTCCCGGGAAGCACTTTTGTTTACAAAAAAGTCTTTAAGTTTAATTTGCCCTAATTTAATCCTATCCTTATAAAACAACTTAGGGTCGAACGGGATGCCAAACGGCACATATAGATTCTTGATAAGATTTAAAAGCATCCCGTTGTTAAGATAATTACAAGCCACGATATTAACATTTAGCTTCTTGATAAAAGTTTCAGTACTGAAAAATTTATTAGATGTATCGTGACTTGTTTTCAAAAGTTTATTTGACCCTTGTGCAGAAGCACCAACATCGACATTTATTACATTTGGTAATGGTATGACAGACATATCCCCCGAAGGCTGCCTAATATCGATTTCATCATTATCATTGTCCGTATCCCTTTTTAGATCATCGGGATAAATTACGTTAAAATGATATAAATCATTAAAGTATAAAACGTTTTGTTCCTCTTCATCACATTTGGACAATGATGTTTCATTTTTCAAATTAAATTCATTGATATGTTGAGGACTTATAATAGGTTCAGTTAGAAAATTTGATTTAGACGTTAGAGCATCATTGTAAAAAATGGTTGGAAATTCATTCTCAAAGTCTTTAAAGAAGTCTAAATCATTAGAATAACTGACCTCAGGCTCGGGTGTCGAAAACAAAGGCATATTGACTTTATCGTTATCATTTTCCGAATCAGTTTTCAAATTGTTGATAGAAATTATTTTATAGAAAAATGAATTTTCGTCATAAATTACTGTGTAATCTTCATCGTCAGATTCGTCAAATGATATTCTAAAGTCAATTTCATTGTCGTTAAGAGGACTTACCGTGGACTCACAAGAGAGTGTTGCTTCAGATGTTAACGTGTCGTTAAAGACTATAGCTGGGAATTTAGTTTCAACAGATCTGAGGTCATGAACGTCTTCATCATAGCAGATCTTACCATACTTAGCAGTTTCCCAGTTAAACACTTTACCACGCCTACGAGCTTTTTCTTCCTCAAGGCTGATATACTCCTTCATAGTAATGTTGGGGTCGTCCATTTTAACCTATAATAAATTCGCTAGAAAGAAAACTGTCAAATAGCTTAATATGCCATATTTAGTTAACTGAATACGTTGTATTGATGATAGAGTCGAATACGCTGTATTGGTTTAGAAAAAAAATTATATGCCGTATCCAAAGTGAAGAATACGTCGTATTCAGTATTCGACTCAGATTATAAATAAAGACAGAATTTAATAATGCAGAATTTAAACACACAATGCGAATAAATACAAACATAATTTAAATAATTAGGTTACACTAAACTAAACTAATTAATGGTTAGAAATACTAATAAGAATAAGGTTTAATTAATTCACTCCCTGACAACGGCGCCAAAAACCTAATGTGTTGTCGTGTAAGGTGAATTATTTAATTATCAAGTTTTAAATTTATATTTAGCCGACAAACCTAAAACTACACTTTAACGAGCAGTGTACCCGGTCAAGATGGAGTTCGCGGTAAGTAGGGTGTCGAACACTAAGAGTGGAACATTAATCCTATATTCTATCAGTATTTTAATTAGTCTATTTACTGGTTAAACCTATCTCGGGGAAGGAAACACATAAAAAAAGAAATCAAAAACGAAAAAAAATCGCGTTTGTTACTGTATCAGATGATAAATACGCCGTATCCAATTAATATGAATACACCGTAAGTATCTTTTGAAGGCCAGTACGCCGTATTGATTTCGCAGAATACGCCGTATATTTGGAAGAATATATACGTCGTTTAGACTGTAGAATTCAATACGCTGTTCTAGGTAGAGTTTTTATACGTTTCGTTATCAACTGGTGGATTATACGGCCGTATAGGTGATCTATCAGACAGGAATACTATTAAGACAATTAAAAATGCTGGAAATTTAATTAAATAATACATACAAAAACAATACAAATTAAAATACTAACAAAATTTAAATGATTAGATTACAACTAAAATTTAAATTAATTAAAATGGTTAGAAATACTAATAAGATATTAGGTTTAAATTAATTCACTCTCGGCATCGGCGCCAAAAAACCCTGATGTGCTGTCGTGTAGCGTAATTAATTGATTATCAAGTTTTAATTTTTATTTTTTATCGACAAACCTAAACCACTTTAACGAGGCAGTGTACCGTGTCAAGATGGAGTTTCGCGTATGTAGGGTGTTCGTAACACTAAGAGGTAAAAAACTAATCTATATTCTTATCAAGTATTTTAATAGTATAATTAGTCTATTTTAATTCTAATACTGGTTTTAAACTATGCTATATATCGTTGTCTATGATATGGGGGTCTTTTCAGCCTGAGAGATGGCACAGGTCTTGGTGGTGACATATGTCAATTCAATACACATAAAACATAAAAGAAGAAAATCATGAGGTAGGAAAGCGGTACAAGCCAAATGATAGAAAACTGTATTAGCCATATTAAATCCAATTTAATGATGGTTTGTTTGTTTTAGTGCATTGATTTACTTATCTCGAAGCGGCTTATCATTCATAAGACTTAGCAGGGACATCCTCCTAAGACTAGACACGATTAATCCTGTCATAATTAAATGCTTCGCAATAAAGCATCTTTTAGGTTAATTATAATCTATTTAGGGAATCAAGCAGTGGTGATCTTGTTAAAACCCTAGCCCATCGGGACTTTACCCACTTATTGCTTGACGGTGTTTTATATACTGGTAGTTCACTGTTCGAGTCTTTACTAATTAATTAAGAACTATACTTGTTAAAGCATAACGGGTCATCCTATCGGCTCCAACTGAGCTCATAATTAAAGGTAAAATATAGAACGTTATGTGTCCTGTTGGTCCTGAAATATTAAACATGGATATGGGAAAAAAAGGGGAGCTGGGGCGGGGTGGGGCATATCCCAGTCTCTAGATTAGTTTTTATGTTATCACTAGACCAGCTTGAATGATTAGTGCATATTCAAACACATAAACAAGTATAAGATGATAAACATAATTAAACAATCACCGATTTAATTAAGGAAATCAATTTTTAAAACAAAACCAAACATTAAATATTTCATTAGATGGCTAATACCTGAGGGGTAATAGCCAACAACCACTGTGCTTTTATACAAGCATAATCCAACAATGAAATCGATAACGATTTAAGGAGAGTAAAAATTACAATGGTCTTTATGGATTCGTTGATCATTGCTTGACCTTGGTTGGCTGTTCTTCTCTTTTAAACTCGGTCTTTAGGAGTATGGTTTAAAGAATATGATATTGCACACCGGAAAAATATTTTTGAGTCTTTCTATTTATAGCTTGGTGTACCAAAATACCTACCCTTATCTAGTCTGAAAAAAGAGTCGATTACGTCGTATTGGCTAGGCCAATACTGGTGTATAGGGCTTGGATTCCTTTTTTGAGCGTTACGCTCTCAATCAACGGTGTTATCATTCCCAATTTACATATATTTCTGTATCTTTGAATAGTTATCTTCATGCATTTATCAACTTTAAAGCAACTAAGTACCAAATAATGCAATAATTATATAAAAGTGGGCAAAATAGATGGGATAAATGATAAAATAAAGTGACGTTATTTGATGTCATCAGACAACTCCATGTGCACCACTCAACTGTGTATATATGATGACAGACTCATCAGTGGGAGGGGTTAAAATACAATCAGGAATACATCTAGGTGTAATGGACTCACAAACATAATCCTTATAAGGTGTACTTAAATCATGTTGTGGCAAAGAGTTAGGTGTGACAGAATCACAAATAGGTTCCTTAGTTGTTTCACTAGACTCATGCCAGGTCAACAACAACATTTTTTCAGTTCTATTTGCTGCAATGCTGCCAGGCTCATCAGTAATCTCTTTTATTGTTACCCTAAACTGTGGTGCCCTAAGGTAAGAGTCTAAAGTGGTAACACCATGTTCTATATACAACTTAATCAACTTAAAGCTCCTAACAATGGTAGCCAAACAATGAACATTCTCCTCGCAAGCCAAAGCATACAACCCTTCATCTAGACTGGTGAGTGGTCTAAGATAATTATAAAACATGGGCTTAGATTTACCAGTGTAACCTACTTTAAGAACCATCATGTTTAGCGCAACGACAGTAAACAAATCGATATCGGACATATCAAATATATCGACATGACCACTAACATACATTAGGCCTGGATACCTTTGAAATTTTCCACCATGATGTATTCGAATCGAAAACATATTGGGTGCATTATCTGAAAATCAAAATCAAAAGCTAACTTCATAAACTGACAATAAAACAAGTAAAGAACACTACATTTGTAAAAAATTAACTTTGAACAAAAGAGCTTCAAGTCATTACCATAAGCCACTTCCAGATCTTCGATGAGTTGATCGGTGGTGCCCGTCCACTGTTTTGTGCGGAGCTTCCATCCCATGTGTTCCACTAACACCATTTCATGTAGGGTTTTGATTGCAAAAAAATATTGTAGGTATTGCTGTGTGAGTGATTTATGAGAGAGTAAGAATATGATTTGGGCGAGAATAATCTTGTGAAATGATAAGGATGAGAGGTGTAAGTGAAGTGAATAGTAAAAATATTAATTGGTGATGTGATGGGAAGTGTACATGTGTACCGAAAAAAATTTACACTTAGGGACCAACAGTGCACTATAATACTTTTAATGCGAAATTACAATTGTACCCATCACTAATGAAGCGACTTAATGACCATTCATCCCTTGGGACCAAACACGCACCAAAATGACCACTTCTGGGACCATTTTCACCGATTTTCAAAATAGAGGACTAAACGGGCAAACAAGGTGGAGTTTAGGGACCAACGGTGTAATTTACCCAAAATATTATATGATGAGTTACATATTTAGTATACTGTCGAACTAAAATCCTAAGTACTACCTACACATAACATGATCAATATTTTTATTTTCTGAGATCCATACTTGACATCGTGCCTTGATATTTTAATTTTTTTAAATGTTTAAAGTTTGTATCGGCAGTCGGCACTGTAATTAGCATAACCCGTGACACAAGTTTATTTAAGGCTGAAGCCTGGAGGCATTCAGACAAAACCAAGATAATTTTGAAGTGCTTAAGTTGTCATGTTGTAGCAAATTATCAGTACAAAATGCACCTTCGACAATAATAGACAACACAAAAAAACACCTAATGACATCAAATAACGTCTATTTTATAGCATCATTTATCCTATGTATTTAACCCATTTTGTATAATTATTGCAAAGAATTGTTACTTAATCGTTTATATTTGAGAATTGTAATAATTATGGAGTACTTGGTGAATATTAGCAAAAAGCGCGCATTCTGAAGCTTAAATAAAGATATTTTGAAGATTACTATTCTGAAGACCAATACGCCGTATCCATCAAGAAGATACGGGCTATTCGTGCCTGCACTCACCAAAGGCCACAAAGGAAACTTGATCAATACGCCATATCCAGTAAAGACCAATACGCCGTATTGGAAATATGGAATGAATATAATATTCTGAAAGATATCAAGTGTGGTCCCTACTCCAAGAAACTCCAATACACCGTATCTAATCCCTTGGATACGCCGTATCAAACCGACTTTCAAACCCTATAAATACAAAACTCAAAAACGAGTTTTAAGTGTGCTAAATCATATTCTCGATACCTAAACCACAAAAGTCGATTTTTAGAGGAGAAAAAGAGCATAAGAGGTCTTGTAACGCATTTCAATCCATAGAAGACAACGTGTAATTTCTTATACTTTTGTAATCGTTCAGTTTTTTGTATCGTACGTTAATCGTTTAGTTTACCTTGGCTAAAACAATTGCTCTTGTATTATTTATGATGTTTGATGGCTAATACCATCGAGTATTAGCCATTATTATGAAGATCTGAATGTTTGGTTTTGTTTATATCTCGATTGCTTAATTTATCATTGCATGCTTGTTTATGTTTATCAATTCTACTTGTTTACGTGCTTTTGTATGCGACCTATTATTCAACTGGATCTAGTGATATGGACCAAGTAATCTAGATGCCGGGATAGCTCTCCATATACTAGTTTATACATCTAGAATCATAGGATCACAAATATTGTCCTTTTAAAATCGTGCTAGGGATATGCTTCTGACTTAACTAGTTAACAAAAATTGCCTTTGGTTTATTGAACATATTGACTAGTAGGTGAATCTAGATAATTTAACAAATAATGTTCTGATTTCATTAGATAGTTGGACAAGTGGACTACTAGGGTATAAATTGCCTTTAAGCAGTAAGTGGGTAAAGTCTCTATGAGCTAGGATTTAACAAGATCACCATTGCTTTAATCCATAAGATAGATTATAACTAAGTAATAAGGATACTTTATGCGGATGCTTTAATTGTGACAGAATTAATGTGTCTAGGTCTTAGGATGAAGTCCCACCTAAGTCTAAGAATGATATGCATCTTCGAGATAAGTAATCATTGCACTGAATAAACAAACCAAACTTCTAATCGAATTAATGATGGCTAATACAGTTTTCTATCATAAGGCTTGACCGCTCTTTTATCTTATGTTAATTTGCTTGTGTGGGTTAAAGTGTCTTGAATTAATTGTAGTCACCAACCAAACCCGTGTCAGTCTCTTAGGCTGAAACCCCTCTTTTACCTATTAGAATTACGATTAGAACTAACATAGGATTAGCATAGGTTTGACTTAGATTAGTATTAACATAGATTAGGTAAACCAAAATATAAATAAATTAAGAGATTTAACCTCGCTTCAAGTGTTTGACACCCTACTCACCACAAATCTACCACCGATCGGGTACACTGCCCGTTAAAGTGTTGTTTTTGGTTGTGTCGGTCTAACCCTTAGGAGTAGTGTTAATTAGATTAGTGTATATTCTTGTATATTCTGTAAATTTTTGTATATTTGTTAGTTTAATTGTTTGCTTGTATATTTGTGTGTTTAATTTAATTGTTTTCCTAATACACTGTTCTGGTCGATAACTCGATACGGCGTATACACTTCCATTGGATACGGCGTATACAACTTTCTGTCCAATACAGCGTATTCATTTGTTTTGAATAAAAGGCTTCTTAACTGTTACTACTGTTGGTTCAAGTTATTGCTGCTAGTTATGAAGATTACTACTCCTGGTGAAGACTGCAGGAAATATTCTAAGTTATTACTACTGCTAGTTGTAAAGTTACTACTGGTAGTATTAGTTACTACTGCTAGAAGAGTTTCTGCTGTTAGTTATAAGTTAGTACTGTTAGTTATATGTTAGTACTGCTGATGTGATAAGAATTAGATATTTTAGGAAAAGATATGTATGTATAGAAAACGCGTTGTAAGCCCCTTAGGGTTCCTTGGTGTATAAAAGGAGACCCTAGGGCACGTAGGTTAGTATCTCAATATCTCATCTTTATATATCATCTAGAAATCATTTTGTTATAGCTTCAAGGTTTTGTATAACCCTAACACTATTAAGAGTGTTCGTATTAATATATTGAGGCTTAAAGTTTGGTATTACACAATCTTACTTATTACTGTTTCATTGTTTATTCTTCTTGGTATCATAGACTAGATTTCGCATAGTCATTGATATATTCAATCAAAGTTTCTAGCATAGTTGTCTTGGATTTATTCAATATAACTAAGCCTTTTACAAGCTAAGCAAGATCTATTCAAGTGGGATCAACAAGTGGTATCAGAGCTTGTTGAAAAACTTTGAATAAGAAGAAACAATCTACACATACCAGATCTATTTATTTGTGAAAACATGGAGGCAGTATCTTCACCAATGGTTGCTACTGCAAAACTTCCAGTGCTTAATCCAGGCGAATTTGAGCTTTAGAAAATGAGGATAGAACAGTACTTCCTAATGACAGATTATGCTCTTTGGGAAGTAATAGTAAATGGAGACTCACCTCCACCAAAGAGAACTATTGATGGTGTTGAGCAAACATATCCTCCTACAACTGCAGAGGAGAAGTTAGCAAGGAAGAATGAGTTAAAGGCAAGAGGTACATTATTGATGGCTCTTCCAAATGAACATCAACTAAAGTTTAATACCTATAAATGTGCCAAGACTCTGATGGAAGCTATAGAGAAAAGGTTTGGAGGTAATAAGGAGTCAAAGAAAACTCAAAAGACACTTCTAAAGCAACAGTATGAGAATTTCAATGGATCAAGCTCAGAAGGACTTGATCAAACCTATGATAGGCTTCAAAAGCTTATCAGTCAGCTAGAGATTCTGGGTGAAACTATTTCTCAAGAAGATATGAATCTGAAGTTTTTAAGAAGTCTCCCATCAGAATGGAAGACTCATACCTTGATCTGGAGGAACAAACCTGATTTAGACACCTTGAGCATGGATGACCTATACAACAATCTGAAGATTTATGAAACTGACATTAAAGGGTCATCAAGCTCAAGCCAAAACTCACAAAATGTGGCTTTTGTGTCTTTGTCATTCCCAATAACTCTTTTGGGCAGTTTCCAATTAAGCTCATGTGTCTTAACCTGCTAATACGGATTAGTATGAGTGATGCTGTGATCTATTCTTTCTTTGCAAACCATTCCAACAGTCAACAATTAAGATAATGAGATTACACAATTGATGCATGATGAATGGAAAGATGGATCTAAAGTGGCAAGATGCTAGCTGACTATGAAAGCCAGAAGACTCCTACAATAAGACTGGAAAAGAAGATTAGTGCCAATTGGTTTTGAGACCATAAGGGTTTAACAAATCAAAGGTGGGAATGGTTATAAACTTTCATAAAGAGGGGCTGAATTTACAAGAGAGACAGGCTTAAGGGAGGAACAAGGAATAAAGAACTGTAAAGGGAGGAATGTGTACAGTGGAAAAACAAAGACATAAAGCTTTGGTGGGCTCAGATGTACTTAGTGTATGACTGTAGTGACCTAGCTAAAGAAGTACCTATCAACTTTGCACTTATGGCATATACATCTTCATGTTCTTCAATTTCTTTAAGCTCGAATTCTGAGGTATCTACTTGTTCTAAATATGTTTAAAATCTTATGAAACTCTCAAAGAACATTAATGATAATCTACAAAAGTTTTTAATAATCTCAAGTATTAATGTAGGAGCTTATAAAGTCAGGTACTAGGAATCTATAGAGAGGCTACACAAGGATGTGTATAAAAAGAATGAGGTTGTTTTTAAAGAGGACATAAAGATTTTAAAACTTGATATTATGTCGAGAGATAATGCACTAACAGAGCTTAGAAAGAAATTTAAAAAGGCTAAAAAGGAAAGAGATGATTTAAAACTTACCTTAGAAAAGTTTGAAAATTCATCTAAGAATCTAAGCAAACGGTTAGAGATTCAAGTAAGTGATAAGTTCAAGACTAGTGTAGGGTATGATAGTCAAGTGGTTGATAGTCAAGTGGTTGATAGTCAAGTGGTTGATAGTCAAGTGTTCGATAGTCAGGTGAATGATAAGTACAAAACAAGTGAAGGGTATCATGTAGTCCCACATCCCTATACTGGGAACTTCATGCCCCTAAACCTAATTTGGTACTTTTTGATGAGGAAGAATATGTTTTTAGTGAGTCAATAACTAGTGTGCCTGCAGTTGCAACTAGTAAAGTTAAGACTAGTGAGTCAAAACCTAAGTCTGTTAGTGAACCACTTATTGAAGACTGGATATCTGATAGTGAGGATGAGAATGAGACTGAGTTTAAGTCTAAACAGAGAAAACCTAGTTTTGCTAAAGTAGAATTTGTTAAATCTAATGAGCATGTAAAAATACCTAAGGAATCTGTTAAGAAGGTAGAGAATAATAAGCAAGCTAAATACCCTAGGAAAAACAGTCAAAGTCTTAGAGGTAACAAGAGAAACTGGAATAATTTGATGACTCAAAAATTAGGAAGTAATTTTGAGTTTAAAAATAAAGCTTGCTATGTGTGTGGGAGTTTTAACCATTTAATCAAAGATTGTGATTTTTATGAAAAGAAAATGGTAGAAAAATCTGTATGGAACAATGCTAGAAGGGTGAATCACCAAAATTCTCTAAGATTGACTCACCCTCATTCAAAAGGAAATTTTGTTCCAAGAGTAGTCTTAATGAAATCTGGCCTTAAAACACTTAATACTGCTAGGCAAAACTCTTCAAGAGCAGCAATTAATACTGCCAGACCAATTAATACTGCTTACCCAAGACCAACAGTGAACTGTACAAGGCCATCATCAAATGTTTTAATAGAGCACATTCACATGTTAAAAGGCCATTTAACAAGTTTACAACAGATAAAAACACTAATTTCAATGAAAAAATCAATACTATTAAGGGAAATGTTACTACTGTTGGGCCAAAAGCAGTAGTAAGTGATAATAAAGGACATGAAACTAATGTTGTTAAGGCTTCAGCATGTTGGGTTTGGAAACCAAAACAAAAGGTTTTAGATCATGTCTCCAGACACAATGGGGCATCAATGAACTTTAAAAGATTTAACTATGTTGATGCACAAGGTAGATCCAAGTCTGTAATGGCTTAGGTCCCTAAGAGAGCCTAATTCTCTTACTTTTTATGCAGGCTAGACTTGATGAAGAATTAGAGGCTGAGTTAGAAGAAGAAGAAAGGGTTGCAAGACAAAGAGAAGATGAGGCTAACTTAATTTCATTGGATAATACTCAAGCTATGATGGAGGCAGATTATGAGTTAGCTCAGAGACTACAAGTAGAATAATAGGGAGAATTGACTATTGAAGAGAGGTCAAGATTGTTTATAGAGTTAATGGATAAAAGGAAGAAGCAATTTGCAAAACTTAGAGCTGAAAAGATCAGAAGAAAACCACCAACTAAAGCACAAAAGAGGAATCAAATGTCTACCTATCTAAGAAACATGGCTGGATACAAACACACTCAGTTGAAGAATAAAAGTTTTGAAGAAATTCAGATGTTGTTTAATAAAGAAATGAAGAGGGTGAATTCATTTGTTCCTATGGATTTAGAGGTGATGGAAGGAAGTGACAAGAAAACTAAAAGCAGTAGAAAGGAAACAGTTAGTAAAAAAAGAGCAGGTGAAGAACTTGATGAAGAAAGTGTCAAGAGACAAAAACTAGAGGATGATGCAGAAAAGGCAGAACTTAACTTTGTTTAGAGATAGTTCCAAAAGATGATGAAGCTGTCAATGTTGAATCATTATCTATAAAATATCTAATAGTTGACTGGAAGACACACATTCTAGCAGAAGACAAGATGTATTATCATATCATCAGGTAGACAGAAGTGAAAAATATTACAAGATATTTAGTGCAATGCTTGATGATTTTGACAAATAAGATGTGTTAGATCTATACAGGCTGGTAAAGGAAAGATTTGAAACAGCAAGCCCAGAAGGATGTGCAGATTACTTTAGGGAGATCTTATAACTTTATTTGAGCCAATTGAGAAAGATGAAATCTGGAAAGCTCAACAGGACTACACATTGATAAGCTGGAGGTTATTTGATTCATGTGGAATTCATTTACTATTGACAGATACTTAAATTACTATTCACATACTGGTATAAAGAAAGTATCCTCTTATATGAGAAATGCTTTCAAGGATGTTAAGTAGAAGACTAGAAGTTGATCATGAGTGTGAAATGGCTTATGAACTTCTCAGATTTATAAGATCACAACTTAAGAAGTAGAAGAATGTTTGAATACATCCTCCTGAGGATTAAAAAGATTTTATTGAAGAAACTTGATGATTAATATGATGAATATCAAGTTTAGGGGAGGATTGTTGGGAATAAAGGCTTCTTAACTGTTACTAATGCTGGTTCAAGTTACTGCTGCTAGTTATGAAGATTACTACTGCTGGTTTTAAAAAATTTCAAAAAAATTCCACAAAATCAGGTATGTTGGTGCATAAAACTTTTGTAAAAGAAGTTTTTCTAATTTTGAGTTTTTATACGTTTTTTTTAATGCACAAAAAAATAAATTTTAATGCATATAAAATTATTGATGCACAAAATTTTCAACTTGTTATAGTTTGATGCGCAATAAAATTTTGATGCAAAAAGTCAAAAGAAGTTGGGTACAAAAACGAATTTTTGAGGCACAAAAAAACGATTTAATGCAAAAACGTTTTTTTCATAATTTTTTTGGGCAAAATATCCACTTTTAGAAAAACTTCTTTCACAACTTTTTCATGCACCAACATGCACGATCTTGTGAAAAATTTTCAGAATTTTTTAAGAATTTTTTTAAAAAAATATCTTTTTATTCTTCTCACGGATATTTGTCTTTTTATTTTAACTTTCTTTCTCTCTCTCTCTCTCTCTATATATATATATATATATATATATATATATATATATATATATAGTAGGGATCCAGTGAGAAGTAAATTAAAATAAGGATTTGGATAATGGTGCTAATTCTTTGCTTATTGTGTTATGCCTAATGGTGCTAATTCTTCGTTTTTCACCCTTATCCCAAAGGTCAACAACCCTACCTTAATCACTGACTTTCGCCCTATTTCGCTTATTGGTATATACTATAAGATCATTGCCAAGATTTTAGCTAACCGTTTATCTAAAGTGATTGACAAGATTGTTAGGGCTAATTATGAGTGTATAAATATAATTTAGTGATTGGATGCCACCTCAATGATGACTGGACATGAATTACATGATATACTCTTTTACTTGATAAGTGTTTCATTTTTGTATTTATCCATTTATGATTGACAATTTAAACTCATCATACACGCCACCTTATTAGCTCAAACAAAAAATCAGAGAATTCTTCAAAAAGTTATTCAAAACCTTATGAAACCTAAATATATAACATGCCCTAAATATATAACATGCCCTAAAAAGTTATTCAAAAAGGTCTCTACAGCCCCTGCTAAGGATGCACTTTCATGATTGTTTCATAAGGGTTTATTTTTTATACAGTTGTGTCGATGTTTCGTTGTGCTAAGTTTATCCACTAAATTAGCTAACTATTATGTTTTGATTTTTTGGAAGGGATGTGATGCTTCTGTTTTGTTGGATTCCAAGGGGAAAAACACTGCTGAAAAAGACGGACCACCTAATGTTTCTTTGCATGCGTTTTATGTCATTGACAATGCTAAAGAGGCAATTGAGTTGAATCTGCATGTGATGTTGATGAACATGTTCTTCAAACCAAAGCGGATGATGGGTATGCATCTTCTATTGACAACATACCACCTACTTTTTCTTTTGCTTGGAATTGATTATATGAGACATAGGATATATCTGTGTTAGTAGTGTATTTAAAAGCATTAAGCGGATTTAGACACTCGGCTAACTAAGTACTATTTGATCGCCTAAGAAGGGATTTGATAAGGATCTAACCGGAAACCTCACCTGCTCTTTTAAGTATATCAAGATGGTAATATTTTTAACTGAGCATATTGCTGATAGTGGGTAGATAATTCCGCCTGATTAAACTACATTATTTAATGAAAAACATACCAATTGATCTTTTTTAATATTATATTTATTCCGAAGTTCTATTGGCCAAAACGTATGTAAACTGAGAGGCAGTAAATATAAGTTTACATGAGTAGGGTTTGCCTCTTCATGTCTGGCTTTGATTTTGCACTTTTTATGGTATTAGTTTTAGCCTAATTTTTAAGATATGGATTCCATAAGATATAAATGAGAAGAGTTAAAAATTTATGTAAAAGAATTGCCTAATTTTCATTACTTTGAGTCGATTTATCATTAGTTTCATCAATTAAGCCCACAATATATATGTTTGTGTTCAACTAATGGACACAAAAAGAAAAAGCTTTCATGATTTAAAAAAATAAAGATAAAGTGAAAATTACGTTACAATTTATGGCACGTATTAGAAAGTTCAATTTTCTATATTTGCAAATCATGTACGGAGTTCAATTACGCGTTCAATTACGCAGTCTCATTTTATGTACATTTCGTTTTGGCTGTTTTTATGATAATTTATGTATGTTTGTTGCATTAGTTTTGTTTCATTTTTCTATCATATGTAAACATTTAGGCTGAACCCAAAATATAAAAAATTAAAAATGTTAAAGTGACCTCAATATAAACCAAAAACAGTGAAAGTGACCTCCTAGATACTTTCATAGCGTGTTTGCGACTAATTAGTTGAGTGTATTAAGTTTATCTTTATAAGGAAAAACTAATGTAAGTTAGTTATATCCACATACAAGAATCCTGTTTGGTTTTTAAGGACCTGCAGATTCTCACACAAATTAAATAAGTGGACTTGAGGGCTTATATGTTGTTTAAGACCATTATGATCATGCTTCTTCTTTTGCGTATAGCACAAAATTGTTGTATACTTAATAAATGATGTTATGTTGCATACATAAATGTAAACACATTACTGAGGGGTGGGAAAGATCTTGATGATGCGTTGGTCTTTGTGGTTATTCGCAACTTATTTGTTTAAGTATGCAACAATACCTGCCTTTTACGTGTTTAAGTTCTATTGTCATAGTTTTGTCTCTTTCTTTATTAGTTGTGTGGATGTAGTACTAGCCTTGCAGAAGATAGAGTTTGTAACTGCTACATGAGGTAAAGATTGCTTGATAATTACATTTGATCAGTAATTTATGCTTGATTTTGAAATTTATTATTATATTTATTTAAAGTTTCATAACATACACACGGCTTTCTTTTCAAGTCAATTATACAAAGTCCAAACTAAACTTTAAATAAACCCATCTTTGGAATCCATTATCATAAAAGTAACATTGATATGGCAAAAAGTTACTATGTATATAAACTTGCACATGCTAATTGACAAGGTTAATTGGTTATAAGGTCTAAAATTCATAGGGAAATATAGTAGGGTGATGTCCTTAAGTAGATTAATTATGGATGTAATATGTGTGCAGGCCGTTTTGCTCCTGCTGTAAAATTGCAGAACCTAAAACAGGACAGGATGGAAGAAAGTCACAAAACTTAAGTGGGCAAACAATAAGTGGAGTATATCAAGCGAGGGTTCACTAAGTTTTTTCTGGGTTCTTCACAAGCATGATTTCATCATTCTGGTCACTCAAGAAAGCAATAGAGAACTCTAAAATCACCCATTGGCTCAACACAAATGCAAACATTCACGATACTATCCAGAAATAGCAACAATGATTTTTTAGATGTATATGTATTATTTAATAGTTTACACGATATGATTTTTATCAATGTTCATTATTTGTATTTGCAGATTCAATATATATCTCAAATGAGAAAACCGTTATGGGGTTGGCTGGTAGAAAATCAACAACTGCACCATGTTGTCAATCATCAACTTGCAGGTCCATAATACTTGATTGAAACTACCACACCATGAGTATATTGATGTTAAAACTTGAACTTGAACGTGTTTTATTTTATCTTTTAAAACTTGATATGCATATAATGAATTAACCAGTCAAGGTTTGGTTATTGACTAAAACTTAATTAACAATCATGGGGGTGCAGGTCTTCAATATGTAGAGGAATTTTTTGCAACTCATGTATTCCATCAGCAACGTCTGACAGGTATGACCATCTTTCATGAGAAAGATTCATAATTGATATTACTAATTTTATCTATTGATTGCAGCTAGAAATTATTTAGGATGCATTATCAGGTCAAGAACACCTCTATCAATTTTCCAGTATCGAGTCTGCCCTACTTAAAATGGTGCGTCTTAAGATAATCTTATTTGCGTTATCATATATCAACAAAATGTATATTCTTTTTAATGGAATAAATTAGGAGAATGCCTTCACTAAAAATATGCCTTGGGATGATTTTTGACCCGTTAAGCGTCTTGATTTGAATGTTATATATGCTGTTCAAAACTGATTGGCAGAGGCGAGACTCACCGAGCCAGCTAGAGTGAGAGCTCGAAGCTATAGCGGAGGAATGAAGCGCAGTCTTAGTGACCCAACTCATATAATCATTCGCATAACGTTTGTTAATGAATTGGGTCACATAACCTAACTCGAGGCATTTTGGACACGGGCATAACGACTTTTGTCACTCAAATATGACAACATATGAGTACTTATGAAAATGATTTTGTTTTTTTTATAGAACCATTCCGTCTCTAACTGTACTAATTGCACTTTAAGTTTCTCTTGAATCAACTTTAGTTTTATGTTTCTATCATCACAAATTTATAATGTTTTTATCTTATGTCTTTGAAGGTTGTTTACATACATTGTTCAAGACGGCGGCGGCACTTACATATTGAACTAGCTATGAAGGAATTTGAATATGAAAGAGTGTCTTGACGAGACCAAGAATGCATAAGTAAAGTTATATCATGTCTTTCACTTTAGATTGTTTGATGTGAAAAGAATAGTAGAGACATTGTATGGATTAGTGATGGATGGCCTAGATGTATTGATACTTGAATTAGTTAGCAGATTGGATAGATAATTAGTTTTGGTTGCTTGTTTTAGCTATTATAGCAGTTGAATGTATTTTGTTACTCGCACGGTACTTTAATGGGTCAAAGTTGGATATGAACATCTTAGAATTTTTATACACAATATTTTTTTATATTACAAATACTTTTAACCAATTAAGGTTGGCATGAGTGATTAAGAGTCTCTTGCTCATTAACCAAGGTCTCGGGTTCGAGCATTGAATATGATTCGTGATAGTGGCAATGATTGTCGTCGTAGCTTAAACATTTAACTTTAAATTTTATCGTGGTTTACACTAATTTGTATCATTTGTCTCTAAACGTGATGACAAATGATCTTAATAGTTCTTAACTGTTACAAAGTATTTTAATACTAATAACTAATGGTTATATAAAACTTTGAATTCAAGTGATCAATTGTGTAAGAAAAAAATATAAAATAATTTAACCAAACTTAGATTACGATCATTACTAATATCCTATGTATCTAGGGGTGTTGGTTGGTTATCGTGTTGTTTGGTTTATTCGGTTCGGTAAGTTTGATTAAAAAAAATTTAGTTAAAATCGAAAATCAAACCGAACCGAACTGAAAAGCGAATTTAAATTTGGTTCGGTTTTTGGGTTGACCCGAATAATCTAAATTACACAATTTATTTTTTTAAAGAAAATAATTATATAAATATTTAGCAAAAAATAATTGTTTCAAGCATAAAAAATATTTTTTTATATTAGGATAAAATTTTGATAGTCTTTTTATATATAAATATATAAAAAAAAATATAGGTATAACCTACTAATTATTTTTATTTAATAATTAATAATCTTTAAAGTTTTATCTTTTATTCATTTAGTACACTGGGATTTATAAATATACAACTTAAATACACAAATTATGTTAATTTATACTCCCATGCAAATAAACGTTTATATTCAATATTGTGCATTTCTAACCTAACTATACTCATAAATAAAAAACATAACTATTGACTAAAAAGAAATTCTACTTTTATTATTTAAACAACATCAAAGTCGGACACCAACATACATTGACATTTATTATTTAAATTCTTACAAGTTCAGTTATTTATCCCTGGAAATACAATACATAAACTAACCCATTTCTCGTCTCGTTAGTGAATAGTTCATTTGGCATCAACAGAACAACAAATACTCTTAAACCGTCTAAAAGTCTTAAAAAACAATCACGTTGTGTTAAAAATCCAACAGTTACACGCTTAAACTAACAAAAAAAACCAAAATCGAACTCGCCCGTTGGGCGGGTTATTGTATATATATATATATATATATAACAAGTAAGACTATTCGGTAATTTTTTTTTGTTCAATTGGGGTTATGATATTACATTAAAAGATACATAGACTAAGAAAAACTAACATACATTACTCAGCCACCTATGCAACATCCATGTCACCTTATCATTTACAATTGCCACCTATGCAACAATTTATGCCACCTTTGCATTTAAGAAGCCATGTCACCAAATATTATGTCCATGTCAGTAACTATTATGCCACCTCACCTTAAATCGAAGCCCATGTCATCATTTGTATGTCACATCACTTTTTAAGCCACGTATGCATAATTGAAGGCATGTAGGCAAAACTAAAGCCGGAATAAAAATGCTATTGCCAAGGTTCGAACTCAGGTTGGTATGCACAAGAGAATAACTTCTCAACCACTAGGACATTCCAACATTTGTGATTAATCTTGCAAACTAAAAATCATAAAGGCCTCTGGTTATGTAATTTTGAATTTAAAACCTATAATAACGCATATCTATTCCATAAATCACGCCCTGGGGTTTTATGAGAGGAGACCAATTTGAAAACCAAATCAGTTATTCAACCAAAAACAACGCTTCACTATGAATCACGTCTAAAATCACGGTCATCTCTACACTACAATTGAAATTGAGTAGTATTATTCAAACAATAAACCAAATCAACCACAACCATATTTATATGATTCGCCACAAACCTAAGCAACAAATCCATCAACTACTAATTCAAATCAATCAAAATCTGCTAAAGTGACCGCACAATTAGGTTCGGTCTAATTTGAAAAGTTTAATATGTTTTGCATTCATTAATTGATGCTTTAATCCCCGGGTAAAATCACAAGATATCGTCAAATTAAAATCATAGGCTATCGTCAGTTGTTGGAATTGTTGGAATATAGTAAAGATGAAGAAGATGTTTAATTACAAAGAGATCCATTTGTTGGAACTCATTTCAAATATCGAGCTGAGTTTTTTATAATAATCACAGTTTGCTTATTGGTTGATTTTGTTTCTTGTGGATTGGAGCAGGCTTTTGCTTGGCCAAACAAGATTTATGGTTTTTTTCTACAAGGCACATGAGTATGCTGAGATGAACCCCAATTTCATGGTTTATGTAGAGAATGCTCTAGGTATTCGCAAGTGGATGGAGTCACAAGTACATGAATACATGCTTATTGATGGCAAAGACAGACCATATTGCGGTTAGTTTCTTAAGAATATAATAATAAGATTTATTAAGAGTCTTTATGGACTGACTTTTTTGGTATCACTTCTCATTGCAAAACTAGAAAAAACATATTATAAGTGTATCTTGATGTTATGCATGATCACGTGACATTCCAATTTATTTTTTACTTATTAATTTTGTTGAATGTGTATCTTGACATTAAACATGATTGAAAAATCCTCTCAAACATAATGAGACAAACAACTGAATACAATCCCGAGTAACTCTTTTGACTACTCATAAATTTCAGCACAACATAGCAAAAAATTGTAGTAGCTCAAGAACAAAAAGCCCAATCAAACGCATCAACAACTCTAGAACAAGATATCCAATCAGACTCATTAGTAGCAGCTGGTCCAGAACAAGAGATCTAAAGAATACTTAAATTGCTATTAAAGTGGGAGTTTACGCATAGGTATATGTACATACATATATGTACATACATATATATATATATATATATATATATATATATATATATATATATAGGATAAAGATCAAATAAAAAGACAAATATTCGTGAGAAGGATAAAAAAAAAAATTTTTTTTTTAAAGTTCTCAAAAAATTCTGAAAAAATTCCACAAGATCGTGTATGTTGGTGCATGAAAAATTTGTAAAGGAAGTTTTTCTAAATATGGATAGTTTTGCCAAAAAAAAATTATGAAAAAAAACGTTTGTGATTTTGTGCATCAAAAATTCGTTTTTGTACCCAACTTCTTTTGACTTTTTGCATCAAAATTTTATTGCGCATCAAACTATAACAAGTCGAAAAATTTGTGCATCAAAATTTTTGTGTGCATCAAAATTTCTTTTTTTGCGCATTAAAAAAACGTATAAAAACTCAAAAATTAGAAAAACTTCTTTTACAAAAGTTTTATGCACCAACATACCTAATTTAATGGAATTTTTTTGAATTTTTTCGAGAACTTTTTTAATAAAAGTTTTCTTTTTATCCTTCTCACGAATATTTGTCTTTTTATTTTAACCTTCCCTTACATATATATATTTGTTTGACGAGTTTCGCTCCAGCTTGAGTGTTCGCTCCTTTCCGACTCTATATATATATATATACATTTTCACCAAAGGCTTACCTACTGCTTTGTTTGACGAGTTTCGCTCCAGCTTGAGTGTTCGCTCCTTTCCGACTCAAACTGCGGGGCTGTTAGTGGATCTTTGTTATAGGTTAAGCCAGTATTTATTAGAGTTGGGTTATGTTTAGAGATAGACCCATTATAGTGTTATTTATACTCATTATTGTATCACAGTTTGATATATGAAACATACAAGTTTACAAGCTTTACCGTCTATGTTAGAGATGTGAGAATTCACTCACATTGTATGTAGTTAATACAATCACTAGAGTTGGTCTAATGGTTGAAGGCTTGTTTTGCAACAATGGTTTAATCCTCACTATTGTCACATTTTTTTACCTATTCTATACTTAATCGTTTTTTTATTAATATATTTACCGGGTATTAAATCTTCTTCTAAAAAAATCTAGTTACGACACTTTATTAGAGAGGTCGTTGTATTTAAGTATGTGTTATATATGGAAACTTTGGATAGGTTTACCACGGGGTGCGACTCTCTGGATGTCGGTAAGCTTATCAATCGGTTTTAACACATTTGCAAGTCTTGCATGCTTCAGCAATATTTGTCTTGCAAGTGTCAATTGCCGGGGTGATCCTCATTTGATACTATTACATTTTAGAATGAATTTTAGTAATGCACGCGTACTAATGTCATTTACGTACAGATTTTGATGTCATTTAATGCCACATGAATTTTGGTGGGTAAAAGGTTATCATTTTAGGAGAAAACTGAAATCAAACTATCAGAGTCCAAATATGCAAATTTTGGGCTGAAGGTTGGGCCAGAACAACATAGTCCATTAAGAACTTTTTATTGCATATTTTGTTGTGTATTGACAGTTTAACATGCTTCCATAAATGTCTAGCAAGTTTTCATTTTCAGTATGCTGGATCAATTAGTATCTTCTTGGACGTTTGATGGCGATACGTACATAAATATATCCTATATGTTCCTTTCTTATGTCTTCTTGGACGTTTGATGGCGAACTACGTTTAGCAAAACTGTTTATCTATAATGACGTTAGAGAACAATTCCTACGCTTGCTACTGTAATGAAGAAAGAAACTACCAAAATTTTAACTCTACGCTTGCTACTGTAATGAAGAAAGAAACTACCAAAATTTTAACTAAATATGTATAAAACCATGTTGTGACATATGCCAAACAAAATTACGAGATAATATAATTGCCAACCGAGATACCACGAGTCTAGGTTCTCTGTTCTCAGATTCCAAACTCCGACGTT